>JACEGQ020000213.1:0-23414 GCA_015852605.2 Populus deltoides | reverse complement strand
TAAAATAATTTTTTTTTTCAATTTTATTCTTTATTATTAGATTGATGACATATTATTTTTTGTAGTTTTCATCATAAAATAAAATAAATTAATTAATTAATCAAGTTAAGTTTATAATCTTGATCAAGAGTTTGACATGTTGACTAAACATTAATAAAAAAAAGTCGAGTTTAGGAGTTTTTGGCATTTTTTTTATATATATACTTTGATTTTTGTTTTTTGTCAATTCTATTATTTAATGTAGGGTTTTTATTGAATTTAGTATTGGGTTAATGATAAATTAATCTTGATATTTTCTATCATATAATAAAATAAAAATTAATTCGACCCAATGGAGTCCATAACTCGAATTCTGGGGTTGACAAGCTATCTTTTGGTTTTTTTTTTTTGCTAATTCCATTATTTAATGTAGGGTTTTTATTGAATTCAGTATTGGGTTAATGATAAATTAATCTTGATATTTTCTATCAAATAATAAAATAAAAATTAATTCGATCCAATGGAGTTCATAACTCAGGTTACGAGGAAATATTAATAAAAGAATTGGATAAGAATTTTTTCAAGTTTAAATCATTATCATCATAAAGTTTTGAATAATCTAAATGTGGGTTTTAATTTTTCAAAAAATTTGTGTTTAACCCACCATGAAAGTACAGGTAGATAAACTAGTAGTAAACAAATCGATGTAGCATAGGTTCATTTTTTAGCTTTACGGTCTTATTTTGTATGTAAATTAAAACTTGCAATCTCATGTTAATATTTAAACTTTATGCTTTATAAAAAACAATGAACTTTTTATTTTTCAAGGATGTAATTCGATTATACATGAAGTGAGGGGAGGAGAAGTAGATATTTTGACAGTAAAATATAATAACGTCAACTTTAATGTAGTTTTAGTTTGAATGTACAAGGTTACATATTAATAATTCAACCTCTAAATGAAGATATTGTGTCATATATATGCCATATAAATAAATCTATTAATTAACATTATTTGATGTCCTGTTCCAGAATCTTCTTGGAGTCGTGGGCGACTACATATTGCTGTAGGTAAATATTATCATAAGAAATCCAATTTTCTCGTTTGATGATGATGGTATTGATGAAGATGCATGTTAAATTATAGGCATATCAGCAGCTGTGGCAGTGATAATAACTTTTTCCGTAATTACAATATGTCTCATTAGAAAAAAGGTTCATTTAGTGCCGTCATAGCAAAGATCATCAGGCCGAAGAATTCGCAGCATGTTGACAGTGTTGAAACATATATGATGGACTGCCATTCTCTTACTCCATAGCGTTATTCATATTCAGATATCAAGAAAATGACCAGCTCATTCGCCAATATACCAGGTCAGGGGGATTTGGTAATGTATACAGAGGACAGTAACCAGAGGGTTGTCTCGTGGCTGTAAAAGTTCTAAAAGAGTCCAAAGGTGATGGAGAAGAGTTCATGAATGAAGTTGCAAGCATCAGTAGAACTTCCCACGTGAATGTAGTTACCCTCTTGAGTTTCTGCTACGAGAGGAATAAAAGAGCTTTGATTTATGAATTCATGCCCAATGGATCTTTAGATAGCTTTATATCTGTTAAAGGATCCCCACATACAAACTGTCGTTTAGAATGGAAAAAATTATATGAAATTGCAGTTGGTATTGCTAGAGGTTTGGAGTACTTGCATAGAGGTTGTAACACTCGGATTGTGCATTTTGACATGAAGCCTCACAACATTCTTCTTGATGACGAATTTTGTCCAAAGATCTCAGATTTTGGTCTCGCGAAGCTATGCCAGAGCAAAGTAAGTAAGATTTCGATGATAGGTGCACGAGGGACTGTTGGTTACATAGCACCTGAAGTATTCTGCAGATCTTTTGGAGGAGTAACTTACAAGTCTGATGTGTATAGCTATGGAATGATGGTTCTTGAAATGGTCGGACAAAGTAAAGACTTTGATATGGGATCGTTGGAAACCAACGAGATGTATTTCCCGGATTGGTTTTATATGTATCTTGAACCGGGAAAGATTTCAACACTTCATGGAGGTATAACGGAAGAGGAAGAAGCGATTGTTGAAAAGATGATCTTAGTGGGTTTGTGGTGCATCCAAACCATTCCATCACATAGACCATCAATGACAAAGGTGGTAGAGATGTTTGAAGGCAGTCTTCAGTCTTTGCGAAGTCCACCGAGACCTTCCTTTTCTTTTCCTAGAAGGTCCGCTCAAGATCACTCTTCCACTGTATCATCACTGCCTTGCGTGTCGTCCCGGGGTAAACACATTGTCTGCAGATGAAAGTGACTTGTAACTGGAAATTGCAAATTTTATTTAGCCTGATAAAAATAAAAATAAAAAAAACAAACCGGCATTTGTTCTTTGTCTAAGTGCTGCTCTTGGTTGAATTAATTTTTCTATGATATAGCTCATGTACGGGAGGAAACTCTCTCAGTGCTGGTAAGAGACACTATCCTCTCTCCTTTTTTTTCTTGTCCATGATGTTAACAAATTCTAGTATGTACTTGATGTTCAACATGTGGGAAGTGTAGAATTGATCTGTTCCTGCTTGTCATTGTTTACAATTTCAAAGGGTAGACAAGACTCAGAGGTTGAGCTTATTATTACTTGTGGTTAATGTCATCAATGCTTCATTGCATTTTTTCTTAGTGAACTTCTATGTATTTCTTACTCGTATTCTTATTTTGCTTGAGCAGCTGAATTAAAATGGAATTGTCTAACTTCGAAAATTTACCAGAAAACTTCAGGAAACTGAACATAAATCTTCTACTCTTCATCAACAAGTTTCCCGTAGTCATTCCTGTGAAGAACTGGTGCCTGTGTATGTTGGTAGGGAGCATAGATGGAAGGTCTTCAAAGGCTTGTGAAGATCTTTCAGCTGTGTCTATAGGGTTCAGAAGGGGTCGTTCATGATGAAGGCAGTTCGAGCTTTCAGAATGATCCAGCATCTCATAGCAGCCTGTGACAGCAGGTGGAAGAATGGTCGGAAAATGGAAGGCTTCTAATTTTCCTCCTAAGAAAACTACAGAGACCTTTAGGTTACCAATCTGGTCATGAAATGAATATGAGATGCTCTAGGTTTTCTTCTACTAGTAGCTTGCCACTATGGAGCTTCTCACCCTATAAATAGCCACACTACGTATTTGGTAACCATTTTATAATACTATGTGATGAGTGGCCTTTTAATGTATACTTGGTTATGACTAAAAAAAAGGTCAATTTACTCTAACACCTGCAAATTGTCCCCGTAGTCTCTCTTTATCTGTGAAAATGCAATCCCAGTTCTTTCCAGCCATGTCTTTGTTCATCATAATCACAACAATAACCTTTGTCTTTGTTCATCTCTTACCCGTCACTGTTTATAGCTTCAAAGTAATTTAGACAAGAAGACCTGGAGTTTAAGCTTTATTATCACTTATGATCAATGCATATATCAGCGAGAATAATTTAGTTTTCATATAATTTAATTCCTGTCATAGATCTGATATTCTGTTCTGCTGCATCTGTGCGAATCCTCACTTTTTTTTGGCCTCTACTGTAAATGCTGCATTTCTACAGTTAATCCGTCACTGCATATCTGCCATTCTGTTATCTCAAGGCTGTTTTTATGCAAGTTCGCAATTCTCTTCTGCAATAATCCAAGTCTTGTAATTTATGCAACTATAACCTTTTTTGCTATTTTTTTTTTTTAAATCAAAGAACTTCCTTAACGTGGTTGAAATTGTGTATTAGACCTGTCGAGAACTAATATGTAATGAATTCTTTCCATTAAAAATAAAAACTTTGTCAGGATTCCATGAATGACGTTTGGATAAATGAAAGAAACACAAGTAGTACCAAGAACAAATAAAAAAGGTTAGCTGCCAGGCTCAGCAGCATTAGAAAAGAGAGTAATCTGCGTGTTTATAGCAGTAATATCATTTAAGATGAGTAAAACCCAAGATATAAAAAAAAAAAAAAAAAAAAAAAAAAAAAAGAGAGCAGCACAGAGTAGCATCAGTGAGAAAGGAAATACAGCAAAAAACGTAAACAGTGAAGAATCAAGCAAGCCGACTTAGTTGCAGCAATAACAGGTTCTTAAGTAACTGCTTCATGTGTCAGGTAAATTTGGAGAACCAAATCATTAAGTTTTCCGTGTTTCGTGTCATTTGATAAGATGACACCAGAAAGAGACTTTTCTTTTTTCCACCAGGAGCAATACCAAGTGGCTCTGATAGCATCATCCATGCCATTAGCAGAATTGTACTTTAATCAAGTCAATTCTTACATAAAAACTAACATTTTCTTGTTCTTCTTTTGACTGAATATTTAAGGATTGTTGACCTGAATTCTGATCAGGTGGCTGGTTTGAATCCATTGCTTGCACACAACGCCAATGTATGAGCTCTCATATTAAAATTTGTTTTTTAAGTGAATTTGTGGAGATTTTTATTGTTTGATTCGTTCTATCGTCTTACCACGAATTCCATCAATAAACTATCTGCTACGCTTGAAGTCAACGAAGGAAGAGTGATTTTTCCTTCCCGGTAAATTGGTGAGCAAAAGTTCTAGGATAGGAATGGCAAGACAGAAATCTGAGTTGTCAAATTGAATGAAAAGAACATTTTGCTTTACACTTGGAATTCGGTAGACCAGTTAGAATTGAGCAACCGGTTAAATTAAATAATTTGGTCCATCAGCTCAGAAAACGATGGACCAATTAAGTCGGTAAAACTATGTTTAGTGTTCAAATTATGACTTCCTTTGAGTAGTTTAATTACTCGTTTGTCTAGAACTTGAGATCTATAAATAGGCTTGGTATAGTCGCATTGATAGTTATTTATTAAAGAATAGATTTGTAAAATGTCCACATAAATAGTATATTTATGTAAAGATAAAAGAAAGTGATAACACTCTTATTGTATGTTTGTATGTGGATACCATGATCTTTCAGGAAATAATCCAAAGATGTTTGGAGACTTCAAGTAAGCAATGATCAAGAAACTTGAGATGGCGGATGTTGGTCTTATAACATACTACTTAAGAATTGAGATCAAGTAAGGAGAAAATGGAATCTTTGTGAATCAAAAGAAGTTTGCAAAAAAGATTCTTAAGAAATTCAAAATGGAGGATTGTGCAAAAGTAAATACTTCAATTGAATATAAAGTGAAAATGTCAAAGAATAATGAAGGAGGGAATATAAACACTACAACTTCAAGAACCTAGTTGGGAGTTTGAGATACTTGACATGCGCTCTTCCAGATATTCTCTTTGGAGTAGAATTTATAAGCAAATTCATGGAGACATTAACTATAACACATTTCAAAGCATTGAAGAGAATCCTTTAGTATATCAAAGGTATTGTTGATTTTGGCTTGTTCTATGGATACTCTTAACAACTTTGAACTTGTGGATTATAGTAATAGTGATTGGTCTGGAGATATGGATGATAGAAAGAGAACTACATGTTTTGTTTTCTACATGGAAGACACAACATTTACATGGAGTTTAAAAAATCAACCTATAGTCACATTATCAACTTGTGAAGCTAAATATGTAGGTACTACAGCATGTATTGTCATTTTATATGGCTAAGAAGATTATTGAAAGAGTTGCGAATACCACAAGAAAAGCCTATGGAAATATATGTAGATAACTCGGCAACCATTACTTTAGCTAAGAATCAAGTATTTCATGACAGAAATTAAGTATATTGACACAAAATTTCATTGCCTATAAAATTGCATTATAAACAAGAAAGTTAAAGTTAAGTATGTAAAGACTCAAGATCAACTCACATATATTATTACAAAGCTACTCAAATATGATATTTTTATCAAGATGAAAAACATGTTGAGAGTTATAAAGAAATTAAGTTTAAAAAGGGATGTTGAAAGTAAACTAGATTTCTAAAAAATAAGTTAAAAAAGGTTGACCACTTGGGAACTAGTCAACCTGATTGGAATAAAATAACCAGTTAAATTAAATGAATTGGTCGACCGATTCAGAAAATAATCGAATGGTTAAATCGACAAAACTATGTTTCTTATTCAGATTAGGATTTCATTTGAGTAGTTTAATTCATTATTTACCTAGAATTTGAGTTCTATAAATAAACTTGTAATTAAAAATATATTTAATAAATATAAAAAGAAACCCACAACAGAAAAACACTTAATAAAATTATCTTATTGCATTGATCCCGTTTCTACCCCACTAATTTTCTTTCAACACTCCAAACGATCTCTTTACCTATCATACTCGCAATTACCATAATCACAAGTCACATGCCAATATGAATCTGGCTACCTGATGAGAGACATCTAAACTGAAGCAGTTCATTTGAATGTGGAAACATTCAGGGCATTACCCCTCCTTTCTGGGGAATGGACCACCCGGCATACTCTGGCCATCCAGGATTTCACCTTGATTTCAGCGGTGATGCCCCATTTATGAAAATTTCAGAACTTTCTTTTCGAGTGCTTAAGCTCAATAACGTGTCACGTACTCTGAAGGTTGCTAGAACAGATTACACAAAAAATGTGTGTTCTATCTTCCCTGTCAACTCCCTTTTAAATCCAGAAATTTTCAGTTATGCTCCAAAAACTATAAGAATATAACACTACTGTGGATGTCCAATAATTCCAAGTTAAATTTCACAAACTATAGGGTATTTCAATAACCATCTCAACTCAAAAATTTTAAAATGTTTCAAAAAATTATTTTATATTACTCTGTAGCAACTTGAAGTTGTGTAATATAAACACTATTCTTCCGGCATCTAGATCTGCTCTTCAGTCTATGGAGACGAGGCCAGACATAGAAAGTTTGAATTTTGCTCTCGAACAAGGATTTAAGTTGCAGTGAGCTGCAAATGATTTCTTTTGTGACGAACGTAAACATTCTGGTACTGGGCAATGTGGATACAGTACCAACCCGAACAAATTCACTTCCTATTGCCAAGATCGGCCTTATGCAACCGCTTGTGAGAAAGGTATGTGATTTCCCCATTATGTTTGTGATAGAACATTAATATTTAAAAAAAAAAACTGGTCTTAAATGATTATATTAAGTGATCTTATGAAATTTTATGGCCCTAAATTGGTTAGATCGGTTTTCATACATTGCAAAATTCAGAAATGTTTATGCCATGCCAGTTATGTTCTCACTGCAGTTTCTGATTGACCAACATATTATCATATCTTACATTTTCTATTTGTGCGAGAGAAACTTCAGGACTACTTCCTCTTGATAACGTAAGACCCTTTTTGTTAATTAACATGGTCTTGTATGTTATCTGTGAATGAGAATAAAGTATTGGATGAGCTGTCCATAAAAAGCCTTTCCTATATTCTCCTACAAGATCACCTGAAATGGAACTTTACTCAACATTTTCAACACACTGCACATTTTCATAAGTAGATAAAGGATCTTCGTAATAGATACATTTAAACTGTAACTATCTGCTTGACTTCCCATGATTTTGTGTACCAATTGTTGTTCCTATTCTTAAAGTTCAATCTCCATAAATTGTGATCTAGGGCTGCCATTTTAATGTCCTTGCTTTTCTAGTTTGAATTCATAGATAAGAAGACAAAAAGAGCTTAAGCTTTACAGTATTTAAGAATATTACAGAACTCGAAAATATAATTTGTAAAGTAGAGCATCTAGAAACAATAGAGGATAGTTGGGGTGGCACAGCCAGAGAGATTAATAGTGGCAGCGTTGAATTAGAAGAACACCAGAGTTAATATATTCAGCAGAAGGAGTACGCAACACAAGGTTTTTATCGTTATAATAAGCTTCAAATCAGCATCATTTGCCTGATGTTTCTCACTATACAAATTTATTAGTCATGTGGAGAAAAGAATTCTTGTGGTTGACTATATGCATAAATAACATAAGTTTTCTATGTTTCCTTGTCATTTGCTAAGATGGCACTGGAAAAGGACTGGCTTTTATGTGTGTGTGTGTGTGTGTGTGTGTGTGTGTGTGTGGCTTTTTGTCAACTCAGAGCATGATCAAAATAACTAAATATAACACTGTTTATGCCATTGACATTACTATATAGTAATTGAGTAAATTATTTCCTATAATGTAACATTTTCTTCTTTTTTCTTGCTGGAAAATTTAACCAGTGTGGACGAGGAAGTTGAGGAATATTTAGACAGAACATTTTTTTTCAAACTAGACTCAAGAAAGAGTGTTTTCACAAAGCTATGCATTCTTGCTGAATTTTCTTGTCTTGATAGACAAGTAAATCATAGATAATTGAATTTGGCATGTTTCAATGCAAAAAGAAATCTGAAAGTATATTAAAGAAAATGCGAGTCTTGTGTCATTCGCATTAGAACTCCAGTGAATGAACAGGAAACTTCTTGTTGCAGACTAAGTCATATTAGTGAGTCAAGAGTCAAAAGTCAAGACATCTGATTATCTTATGTTTATGAGAAATAAAACCTGGTTAGCTCCATCTGCTCTCTCAGGATTCGAGAGTTCTATACCTGCAGCCCCTTCCCCTCACCCGTAATCTCCAGAAATGCATCCACATCTCCTTCAAACCATCTCTTTACCTCTCAGAGTAATTACCATCATCATTATTGCAACTCCAATTTCTCTATGTGAACCTGATGAGCGATATCTAAGCTGCAGCAAGTCATTTGAGTGTGGAAACATTCAGAATATAACCTATCCTTTCTGGGGAGTGAATCGTCCTCAGTACTGTGGCTACCCAGGATTTCATCTTGATTGCAGTGGTGACGCCCCAGTGATTAAAATATCGGAAGTGGCCTACCAAGTCCTAGAGATCAAAAGCATGTCTCGAGTTCATCTCATTTCAACAGAGTACACAGACAACATTTGTTCTATCCCCCTGTCAACTCCACTTTTGATTCCGACCGTTTCAGTTATGCTTCAAATACTAAGAATATAATGCTGTACTATGGATGTCCAACGATTCCAAGTCAATTTTTACCAACTTTAGGGCTATCCTATCAGTTCAATTGCAACATAAGCAGAACTGATATGGTAGGTTACTATCTTACAAGGAACCTGAGCATGTCAGCCACTGGTAGCTTTGCTGCTAACATAAGCAGTTACCTGGAGTCATGTAATCACAGCGTTCTCATTCCAGCATATGAATCCGCTGTTCGATCAATAGAGAGCCATCCAACTGCTGCAAATTTGACAAATGCTCTTCATCGGGGTTTTTGGTTGCAGTGGACTGCAAATGATTCCTTGTGTAACAAATGCAAATTTTCTGGCGGGCAGTGTGGATACAATACCGATACTAGTAAATTCACTTGCTATTGTCAAGACCAGCCTTATGCAACTACTTGCAAGAAAGGTATGTCGTGTAACCTTTTATTTTTGTGAAAGAAGATTAACTGTCCTGATGTAGACAAAAATTGGCCCAAGCAAGATTTGTTGGATTTCTTTCCCTTATCGCAAAATTGAGAAGTGATAATGCACTATTTTCATTTCCTCTATTTTGCTGGAAAGAAAATTCATAACAATTTCCTTATTCTTTATTTAATTAAGATGACCTTATATGATATGTGATTGCATGTAAAATATAGAACAAGTCTGTACTTAAAATAAGGTTGCTTTCCCTTGCAAGTTTCCTATTTTTAACGAAGATAATTAATATTTAAGAATTTTCTTTGTTTTAAATTTCCATTTCCAGGGAAAGAGTACTTGACAAAAACCTTTTGAGTTAAGAAATTAATCAATTTGTTCTTGTTTTGGTCAATGGTTGGATTTTGCAACCAAAAGAGGTCTCTTGTTCACCTAACATTTTGGATAAGAGGGATCCTTAATAAATTGACAAGACCAGATGACCCCGTTAATATTCTACTTGGCACCTGAAATTTGATTTCAAGAAGCTGAATTTTCATGTTTTAACGTACTGCTGTAGCAGTAACAAGATACTTCTGCTCTGTCGTGCGTGACTGTAATGTGGCTTGAGAAAGTAAATGTATTTAATTCTGTCTTCTTGGGGCTACTGAGTGTTGATATGATTTGATATCTTGTCATAGATAGAAAAAGATAACTAGCACTTCAAATATAAATCATGGGTAATTTCATGCTTACTATGTCAGGAAACTGAGTTATTTGCTGTTTGTCTTGCAGAGTCTTATAGATGGGAATATAAGCTTATTAAAGGTAAGAAAACCATCAAATACCCCTCTGTTCTCCAATCATTGCATGAATATTTTATGACATGCTGTGAATATCTATGCTTCTTGTTAGCACATAACATACAACTCACATGAATCAACTGTGATATTCTTATTTCAGTTGTAACGTTAGCTATGTACACGATGATAGCAGTCACTATCATTGTGCTATGCTCTAGAAGAGGATTATCTGGAGGCCGGATGACTAGCTTTTGGAGGCAGAATGCTCAACATAATCTAAATATTGAAACGATCATTATGAACTCGCATTCTCTTACTCCAAAACGCTATACATATTCAGAAATTAAGAAAATGACCAACTCATTCGTGGATAAACTAGGTCAAGGCGGATTTGGAGGTGTATACAAAGGAGAGTTACCGGATGGCCGTCCTGTGGCAGTAAAAGTCCTGAAGAATTCCAAAGGTGATGGAGAAGAGTTTGTTAATGAAGTTGTGAGTATTAGTAGAACTTCTCACGTAAATATAGTTACCCTTTTGGGGTTTTGCTTTGAAAGGACTAAAAGAGCTTTGATCTATGAATACATGCCGAATGGATCTCTAGACAAGTTCATATATCGTCAGACCTCTCTTCATGGAAACCATAATTTACAATGGGAAAAATTATATGAAATTGCTGTCGGCATTGGTAGAGGTCTTGAGTACTTGCATAGAGGTTGTAACACTAGGATTGTTCATTTTGACATAAAACCTCACAACATTCTCTTAGACACAGATTTCTGTCCAAAAATATCTGATTTTGGTCTGGCAAAGCTATGCAAGAGAGAAGAAAGTATGGTTTCAATGACAGGTGCAAGAGGGACTGCAGGGTATATAGCTCCAGAAGTATTCTGCAAAAACTTTGGAGGAGTTTCTTACAAGTCTGATGTGTATAGTTACGGGATGATGGTTCTTGAAATGGTTGGAGGAAAAAGAAACATTGATATCGGAGAATCTCAAAGTAGTGAAATATTCCTTCCAAATTGTATGTATGAATTAGAAGAGGTGTCTAGTCTCCATGGTGTTATAACAGATGAAACAGAAGAGACGATAAAAAAGATGGTTACGGTGGGTTTGTGGTGTGTTCAAACCAATCCATTAGATAGACCATCAATGACAAAGGTGGTGGAGATGTTAGAAGGCAGTCTTCAATTCTTGCAAACTCCACCTAAGCCTTTCCTGTATTCTCCGACAACATCACTGGAAACGAACCTCACCGCATCAACCTCAAGAGCATGTGCATTGTCACAAAAGGAAAGTGGCATGGCTGCCATTAGTTAAAGAAGCTTCATAACAGGTACCCTAATCATGTTGTAAACCATCACTTGATTTCCAATGATTAAGTCAATCATTATTGACTCTTGCTTAAAATTTAATATGCTGGAAGTGTGGGCTTGATCTGTCACTTTACTGGTCAACACTGGTCCACATAGAAAAGAAGACAGATTTTAATGTTTTCTGCGAAAAACATTTTCCAGAATCCTTCAACATAATACTTTGGTTATATTTTTTTATCATTGTAAAGCTTTTTTGATGTACTTGTGATAGTATAATCTTATGCCACTCAGTGTATCAAATTGAGAGTTTATAACATTTACATGTATTTTGCTGTTAATTACCTGATGCTACTCAAGTGGTCAGCAAGTTCACAGGAAATTCAAATTCAAGTTTATTTTCTTCATCATCTTTTTCTTACTGATTCTTGACTTTGCAAATTCAGATCCCTGATCCGTTGACGCCTGAATTGACTCTTTTGGCTTTTTGCACTTGGTTTTCAGTAAATAGCAGCTTGGAGATGGCCATGTCCTTTATAACCTTAATGATTTTGAATTTTTTATCTGAATTTACTTTATAAGCTTTTTTGGATCATGGAAACCAAGTGCAAAAAGCCAAGTGACTCTGTTGGCTTGCTTTTTATTCTTCTGGAGTCGTTACAAAAATCATCAAGGGAAAGTAGTACAACCTTTGGAGATGGCCATGTCCTTTCTAGTATGCCACGTACAAGAATGTTGTTGCTCACTTATCATATCCCCTACAAGATACATTTCTTTGGTAGAATTTGCTGCACAGTTTATTTAATCTAAGGGCTTGATCCAGCTTAACTTATTCATGTATAATTTATTTATTTTTCTTTCTTTTTTGTTGATGAATACAAAATGAAATTCCAATAATGCAGAGATACAAAACAGATCGCAAAATGGCGTAATTAACAAACTGAGACATAACAAAACAACCAGAACTTTATGAAACATTTATGCATGTTTCTCCAAAAGGACCAAACTAAATAATCGGCCACATTAAAGAATAAGAATCAAAGAACAAGAATGATGGAATTTTCGAAAGAAGGATCACTAAAAACTTTAATCCAAAGTTTTATTACTGGATAATTATTTTCTAGTAATTTACAGGGATTACAACCTCTTGAAAAAGCCTTAAACCAACCTCTATAAAATAGGAAAATCATAATTCAAAATTTCAAAAAAAAAAGAAAAAGAAAAACAGCATAAAATTAAACTAGAAATCCAAAATAAATAAATAAATAACAAAATTAGCTCTAAGAACATATATTAAACCAACCCTTGTAGAACTAAGTATGTAGAACCTCCTGACCAAATTTGAGAGCTAGTCGTTTCACAAGATCTAGCCTCATTTAAGCTTAGTTTTATCTCATTAGTCCATAAACGAGTCTAGCGGGCTTCCTACGTGATTTAGCTGCGGCAGATTCGCAACTTAACTGTTGCAATGACTGTTCATGACCATCAGATCCTTCAAACCTGCCTCCATCAAACAATACGCAAAAATACTCAAAAATGAAAACTTTGATTCCGAAGCAACTAGCAGAGTCAAACCTGAAAGCTGCCTTTGCTAAGAATATTTTTCTAGCTAAGTTCTTCAACTCTCCTTAGCCTGCGTTCCTGTTAGTACATAATGTGTAATTTAGTTTTTTTAACTAGTTAAGATGTGTTAACGGCATCCAAAAATAATCAAGGGACTGATTTATCTTCTTGAAATCCTAGCATTGGCTGTAACCTCTTAGCTGACAAGAAAAAAAAAAAAAGATGAAATGAAAATCCCATCCTCTTCAAAACCAAATAAACCTTAGAGAGTCTCTAGATTGTTCATTTCTATCGCTTTATCTATCCAATTCCCTCAATGAGTCATCATCTCAGTTTCCTCCTCATTCTCTCATCTGTCACGGCCAATGATGTTGCTGTCATGCTGAAACTAGCTAATTCCCTGAACCCCTTGCCATCAGGCTGTTCCAATGTGTCCTCCAAAGGCTTCTGCACCAACTGGATTGGTGTGCAATGTGATACCTCTGGTAGTCCTCCAAAGGGTTCTGCACTCCTCCAAAGGCTTCTGCACCAACTGGATTGGTGTGCAATGTGATACCTCTGGTAAAGACTCCTCAATAAACCTCTCTGGCACCCTGCCTTCAGAGTTGTCTAAATTGACTCTTCGCATTTACTGAGGATATGGCATAGGCTGCAATGAAAGGCAAGTTTTCTTAACAGCTGATGCCATCAATGAATGCACATCACATATTTTGGCCTCAACTTCAAACAATCTAGCTTACCATTTCATTGTTCCATATCAATTTGTTAATGAAACAAGCCATCAGTTCAGGAGATTGTACCCAGATCTCTTAAACAAGAGTATCGTAAAAGCATTACATGAGTTAACAAGCAAATCAACCTAACTTGTCTATAAGATCTGACTAAGCTACAAGTCAAATGGTGATGCATACGTGTAAATATTAGGGCATTGACCATCACAATTGAGCAGAAAATTTAAGTTTGTAGACTTCATTAACAAACTTCCAAGTTGCCAAGAAAGTTTACCAGGATTTTTCTAGTATGATATTGAAGTGGGGAAGTCCTCCCTATCGAAAATCTTCACTGCACTCCCTTATATCATGAGGAATCACTATGTGATCCACTATTAGCTCATAGTGTATCACTTTTAAGATGTTTTTCCTTGGATCTATGAAGCTCTGCCTGCAAAATTCGTCAGTAGACAATTGGTTCGGTCAAAATATGAGGCCATTTCATTCTACCTCTGTTTCATATTTTTTAAGGATCTGTCTTCGTGGAAGATAAGACCAAGCTCCTGACAAACCATTTTAAGCTGATCCAGTAGAATGATTGAAGAAATATTCGTAGGAAGAGGAAGGATAAAAATATACCAGTTTGAGTTTCAAATCTGAGATCACACGCTCTCTCTGATTTGCAAAAAACTTCAACGACTGGGAGCCACCACGAATGCACCCATAAAAGAGAAAGAGAAGAACAAGGAGAGGAAAGAAGAGAATCAGGCTCAAATTCATCTAGTAAGAAATGACGGTGCAGGTTGGTGCAAAGCTAACGGAAAAACAAATGCAAGTGACATATTAGCAAGATGATAAGAGTTTTACTTACCCCAACTCTCTGAATTAGAAGAGATCTCTTTAATGCTTCTCTTTTGGTTAAAAGATTCTTCTTTAGAAGCCTTAGAGGGCGTTTGTAATTTTTTTCCACGGTAAATAATTATGGCATGACCTTCTTTTAGCTTGTCCACTGAAACTAGGATCCCATCACTTTCTGCTTCAAGCAATGTTGCAGTGTGAATGACCTGGGAAAACACTCTCTGCATTGTAATCACCTTCACCACTTCTCTGTGCTTCCAGTGCTGATGCAGACCTTCCATAACACCCTCAAAGACCCCACGCCTCCCTGAACCCACCATCAAAACAAAAAAAATCTGAACCACACCCACACACAGATACAGAAGGGAAGGGTAGACTAAGCAGAAAAATTAATGTTATTCATGGGTGGAAGCGTTGTAGTTCAATCCAAACGTGATTAACCAACACTTACCCCTTCCCTTTTCTGGGAGAAATTATTGCATGAGCCCGGTTCTGACATAAATGATGTGCAACCTACCATAAAATGACTCTGAGACCCACCACTTCGTGAGTGTGCATTCAAGGTGAGCCAGGCTCATGTAATAATTTCTCCTTTTCTGGACCAATGAAATCCCTACTTCATTCTTATGCAACAAAACTTGAGGAAATTCTGTTTCAGCGTATGAAAGTCAATGCTCTCACTGTGATTTCTCAAAAATGAGCTTCTTCACACAAAACACTTTTAATGGGACCAAGGTAAATTAAAGGGAGAAGGGGAAACCAAGCAACTCATCCAGCATGCAGATCAACCAAAAAGAACAAATGAAAATAGTCGTAACCAATGACTCAAATGTTTGAATACCTAAAACTGAGAGACAACTATGCAGAAAAAATATGGCATGATAAAAAAAAGAAACAATATTTCAAACAGGGTTCATAATGATAAGCTTTTCTTTACCAAGCACTAAGCTACCACGTAGCTTCAGTCCTATCTTCCGGAAGCATTCTCTTTCCTCTTCTGTCATTATTCCTTGGTCTGCATCCCGTGGACTAGGTACCCATGCAGAATTCAACTTTGACAAGTCCCTCGCTGGCTTCTCTATCTTACTTTTAAGCTGCAAAATCCACGAGGATTATTTTCCAAACCAGCATTGCAGTGATCCTGATAAGATAATGAATTGAATCTTACAATGCGAAGCCTGTATTCTTGATTCCTCAATTCCCTCTCTAGTTTTTCCTTATAAGCTTCTAATTGAATTTCAGAGTCCCCTTTTGCCGTCTTCTGAAATTTGATTTGGAATTCCTGAAATTCATATAAAGTTCCACTTCTGCTTGTGTTGGTTGGTCCGCCAGGCATATAAGAAGTTTCAATTGCTTTCATTCTTGCACCTTCTTCATTGGTTTGGCATTTTTCTAAGTGCAATTTCTCTGTCCACTATTACATTTGCAACTTGGCCAGGAAGAAAGTCTTTGCCTCTATAAAGTATTATAAAAGAACTTATTCCGAAGCATCAGCACTCCTCCAGTGAGACTCTGCGTATACAACATCAACATTAGAAAAATCTATCTCTGAGATGTCATTTATAGATAAGTGTGCCAAGTGCATGTTCAAGGCAACACTAGTAAGTGTGCCCGGTTGGGCACGGGTCAATATGTAACTCCTCGGACATCAAGCTTTTGAATTAATGATTCAAATAATATGGGTGATCCACTTTACTCAGATCACTATATCAGTGTCCTGGCAACAAATGATACCAGAAGATGTGGTGCTTAAATCAGAATGACTTTCAACTGAATACAATCAGAAATGGTCCACCTTGCTCAAAAATCCAGGCTACCAAAGCTCCATACAGACATAAAATAAACAAATAATAATTCAGCAAATCAGTAAGTATGATATATGTTGCTTCTCGGTATCGAACTTGCCTTAAGCTCATCTGCCATTTGCTTATTGTTGGTATTTGGAACTCCCCACTTCACAGCAATTTTAGCTATAATAGTCTTTTCCCACAACTTTAAGATAGCAGCAGCTAGGCCTTGAAGTCTTCTGTTCCTCCCTACAGAAAATAAGCAAAACTTTGAAAGCCTTCATGATGCAAAACATTCCTACATGCACACAAGCCTCTAGCATAGCGCAATACATATAATGTCATGCAACATTTCAACCAAATAACTGTTCATGCCTGTCAGACCCATTTTTCTCAATCAATTCTCAAGCACTATTTAAGAATGTTGTTTCTTAATATGATAGCATATTTCTCTTTTCTCCTTGTTTCAGTTATCTTATGCATGTGATGTGTTCGTTGTCTGTCTATACTCTGTGTATCCATATGAGTGTGTCTGCTTTTGTTCATAGGGAAAAAACGCAATCGAAAAGCTTTATACAGTAAGAAAATACCAAGGACAAAATGTGTGGGTAGAGATTGAGCAAGCTTTCTCAAGTATGTCAGTTCATCATCTTTCAACTTTGATCTCATACGTGGAGGACAAAGCCTTGATGGAGACCTGAATCCTTTAACTACTTCTGGAAGCAAATCTGCATCTACTGGCAATGGCTTTCGCATCCACCAGTCAACAAAGCGAGGTCCAAAGCCATCTAATAATCTATCAGTTTCTCTCTCAAACAGTGATCCATTAATTGGTTGTGTATTCAATTCTGCTTCCATTAAGATGCCAGCTGATATAGACTCTTCTTCTCCACCATTTCTGGGAAAACTTTCCTCGATTGTAGCCATATTAAAGTTTTTTCTTCCCTGATAATTGCATCCCTCTATAAACAACATGAATATCTTTTCTGGTCCAAACAACCAAGCCTCCTGTCTTCATCTGTTTACAAAGGAATGAAAAGAATGCAGTTGTTGCATTTTGATTGCTCCAGGTGTACCAGCAAATTTTAAAAAGAAAAAAGACAACCCATAAACAAGTAGCCTTATTTTAAAGGTTGCAACAAATACAAACAAGAACATCCGAGATAGTATGCCAATCTCTACAATATGAGCAACAAATCATTCACCCATATACTAAGCAGTACAGTTTACACAGATCAATCACAAATAACCCTTTTCCAGGCAGAATTCTTACATCGGCCCAAAAAAGGGTCAATGAAGCTTTGCATAGAACATGTGCTAAAAGCAGCAAGATGAGCAATCTGAAAAGAATTATTACTGCATAGTTTAGAAATTGATCTTCTTTTCTTAGGAAAATAAGTTTAAAATTTGATCTTCTTTTTCTTATGAAAATACGGTCTTTTAAACACAAGTTCTTAATCAGGGTGGAAATCAAGCTTCTGAACAGAAATCATGTCTTTCCATGAATTACGAACACTTATCTCCAAAGTAACTTCCAAAAAAAAAATTACAAGAATCAATAAACCAGCAAAAAATGAGTACAAAAAAGTAAACCAACTAACCTCAACAATATCTCTTGCTCTATTCATATTTCTACACAAAGGCATATAGAATTTAATCATAGCCAGCTCACTCGTTTTCCAAGTCAATCGTATCTCATCAACTACACTCTGTGTCACCCCAGCTTTCTTCACCTTTACCCAAGTCCTCATCTTTGCAGCCTCTCCTCTCAATCTCTCAAGTAACTCCTTATCAAGACTCAACTCGGCCTTGCTAACCACCTTCTCTTTTTTCATTCTCCAATTCCCAACTCTCTCTTCTCTCACCCATGGCAGCTTTTTTTCCCTAAACCCCAAAACCCCATCTCCGTTAAGCTGTTTTAAACCTCTCTCCAATCCTCAAAACCCCCAGAATTCTCTGGGGTTTCCTTCAAGTTTGATCTTTTTTGTAGTTTTTCAATACTTCTTACAATCCTTTTATCACCGAAAACACTTAAAATCCTTTCTTTTCCGAGGCTGCTTTAAGCTCTCTCCACTCTCAGAAATCTCATGGATGTCCTTCAAGTTTTCATCTCTTTGCAGTCTTTCAACACTTTTAACAATCTGTATCATTGCTTTATTGCCTCTAACCCCACTTTCTTTAGCAGTCAAAGCCTTGTCATCTTTTTCAATCTTGTCATTCTTTATTGGCTTCTTGTTTTTGGGGTTTGTGAGGTTAAGGAGTTCGTGGGGTTGGAGAATGAGAGGACCCTTTATCCATGGAGGTGTTGGCACTTTAACATTGGTGGTGGCATTGGATTGCAGAAATGGGGTTTGTTAACACCGCAAGTTCTTTGTTGTTGTTGTTTGCAATCATAAATGAAGGGGTTGTTATCTGGGCATTGTTTAAGGTAGTATTACCATGCTTTTTTGTTGTTGGGTTTAAGGAGGATGTGATGGGAGTGTAAGAAGAGAAAAATTTGAGACACAGAGCTGATGAAGCCATGAGTGGTTGATTCACTTGTGAGTGAGCGAGCGAGCGAGCGAGTGGATTTTTTCAATAATGAGAGGATGCCGTTTTTCTACAGTAAAAACACTGCTAAAAAGATTCGTCATTAAATCATTGGCTAATCAGTCGAGAGACCCCTGAGACTTTTGGTCGAATCCAACTACACCCATGAACTATTAATTTTCTGATTTTAATCCCTTAAACTATCAAGTCAAGGTAGTACACTGCCTTCTTTTGGGTCCTTCAGGTTTTTGCATGAAAATTGAGAGGTAATAGTCATAGACGTTCAAATCACATTCTAATTAATGGGGATAATGGATGGAAGCCTAAGGAACCCTATTGCCTTGACCTTATGATTTGATGGATCAAAATCAGGAAATTAAACGTTCAGGGATCTCTCCTCAATTAGCATAAAATATAGCTACAGTTCACAGGCTTAGAAATAAAAGAGATTAGCGCATGTATGGTCTAGATGCATAATGGAATTGGAGACTTACTTGGAAGGCTGGAATGGACTCTTCCATCACTAGTTGACATGTAGCAATGATATTTTATTTCGCTCATACAACAAAAAGCATTGATTATAGGTAACGACACCGTTTGTTTATATAGGAGAAACCAGCCTAGGTTCTTGCCAAAAGGCTTCCTTCTTAAATTCAAATTTAAATTCTAAAATTTAATTAATAAATAGAAGGAAAGAGTAGAGAGAAAAATAAGAAAATTCTATTTCATTTGTTTCAGTTTCATTTGAGATTCAATAAATATATCCCACCATTTCTTGCTTTTCAATTTTCATCATAAGAAACAATAATTTAGAATCATTACAAAATGATATTTTAAAATAAAAAAAACAATATATATTATTTTTAGAAAAATATCTCAAAATATAAAAATTCATTCCAAAATATTTATTTTTATATTTATGTTTTCAATCAAATACATTTCTATCTCCTCCATCTCATTTCGATTTCCACTCCTTCAACCAGCAACCCCTGGACACTTTGTAATCCTCAGTACATAACCCATCTTTAGTTTACAACCTGCATTAGATGGTTTTAAGTATTACATATTGTCAATAACATGATACAAATCCCATCGAACATAAATGATTATTAGTGTTATTGTTTCTTAATAGCACTAATAATTCCTGAATGGCATGATGCAAATGTATAATGGACAGAGAAGTTACCAAGCAGTGTCCTCAGACCCTCAACTCTTTCCTTTTCCTTTTTTTTTTTTTCCCTGTGTGTCTGTGTTGGGAATGATCCCTTAGCTCCTAGCTCGTTGGTTTGGTTTCAATCTGGAACAAATTAGCCAAGTACAAATCCCCCTTTCTTTCTTTTTTTGGTCTCAAAGGAAAGAAAAGGTTCGAATTTCATATACATTGGGAAAGGGAGGAAACTAATGTCAAATTGAGCTACAGCTTGTAAAACAAATTTGACAGCATAAAACCAACCTCCTTATCACTTCATAGCTACTGCACTAGTCTCCCCATTTGAATACAAACATAAACATAGAGAAGATGGGGAAAAAATAACACTTCTGTGGCACAGTTTATTTATTGAAATTATAGGTATCCAAATACTACATGCATGCCTACTGCACCTTCTGTGCTTTCTGGCATGAATCATCCTCAGGGTCACGAAGAGTTCCCAGCATCCAATCCATCCATATGGTATAATGGCCATAATTATGCTTGTATGTAGTATGATGAATTGTGTGGTACCCAGCACCATTATGGGCCATAGGTTGCCATGGATGCAATCATGGATGTTGGCTGTCCATACACCCTCAATGAATAAGAGGGCTGTGTGTGACCTAAAATGGATTGGCACAAGAAGAGAGCTATAACATGTGGTACAGCTTGTAGAATCCCATCCAGTGGGTGAAATGCCAGACCTGAAATAGACAATTACTTCTAGTTAGTGATCCAGATTAAAAAATTCTGATTATAATGGTACATTAATAGGGATATCTCACTAAAATAAAAGTAATTCCAAGTAGTTAACAATGCTAAAATATGACTTGATTCAAATAAAAGCAATTGCTTAATGTGAAGTCAACAATACCTTCTCCTCAAGGGAAATCTTTCACTAAATCCCTCACAACCACCACGCTGAATTCTGAAATTCAGTGGTATAGAACTAAATAAATCCCATATTCCTTAACCACGTCACCAAATGTATGGAACAAAATTTCAACATGTCGTCGAACGTATGAGACGAAAGTCCCAAAAACATAGTGTTTTCCCCTGTATAGAAGCCACCTGATGCTGACGCAATTATCAACAAAGTTTCTACCAATTCATCAATGATTTACTTTTACACTCTTCTAATAGAGGGCAGCTTCTACATTTTAAACCAACTTTCTGGAACTTTGATCCCACAGATTCATTAACTGAATCATACAATGTGGAATTTTTGTCTGGCACGTTCAGTGACTTGATCACACAACGTGGGTTGTTTCCAGTTGTATCATTACCAAAGTCGGAATTCAGTGCGGTGTTTTGTGAAATTCAATGAAAAGTTGGTCAAAGAACACAATTTGCAGCAAATTAAGTGCATTTCGAAGGTCATGCTAATAGAGCAAAGAAAAAAGGTAAGTAGTCAACATTAGCAGAAGAATAATCTTGTGTTATAACCTAATCCAGTTATCTTAGTAAATAGTGAAGTTTTGAATTTGTACTCAAATATTAAAGACAAATCAAGCAAAGCACACCTTATAATAAAAGCTTTCAGCCAATAAGCTACAACATTCGTGTAGCAGCAAATTCTGCAATGCCTTCCCTGTACACCTTTTCCAAAAAACATCACACTTCATCCACACAATTTTTTTCACTAAATTCTGCAATTTTACACTACATTACACTGGTGATCCAAATATGTCCACATAGTTGGTACCAATGTACCATATCAGGTCACCTTCAGGCCAGATATGGATTGCTTATTGCTGAAATTCAGCAACAAAGAAGGCAGTTCTCTAATAGTCACATTTTCTTTAATTGTAACAAAGTACCGGAACTATACTTTTCAAGGGATGGAATTATTTTTTTTGTCAGTGCCAAATTTCCACTGTTACAAAATAATATCCAGCACAAACCTCATATCCAGTCACGGTGTTACTGGCTATGGCCATGTTTGGTAACACTTGCAAACTGGCATTGAACCTCTGCAAAATGAGGTTGAGAAATAGCATGGAGGAGCTAGATTTGGATAAGGAGTTTTAGGGGGTTATTGTAGAATTTGTTTCATAAACAGTGGAACTAAATAAACTGGATTAAGAACATACCAGCAAATGGAGAAAGAGATGTTCTGTTTATTGGAGATGTGATGGGTTGCATGAAGATGCTTGTACAAAGGTTTTTTATATCATGTAATTCTCTATGCATCCAGTAAATCCCAAACTCCACAATAACAAGATACATATCCAAATACGGTGATGCTTGGCAAACCAGCCAACTTCTGATATGCTAAAGAGACACTTTGTCATTACATTTTCAGTCGTGTATTCAGAAACAGTTGGGAGGCAGAGGTGTACTTCATGGCATAGGCCTTCTGCTAAACATGTATTTTGTAAGGCATGGCTCTGTTGAAGGGATAGCATCTGCAATGGGAATATGCAAAGAGATCAAAAAAGGTGTAATCGGGCCTGATAAGAAATAGAAAATCTTCCCAAAGTGAATGATACAAGATTCTAAATGGAAACCCCAAATAATCCCTTACATATGAAAACCTATAGGGCCATCTTACATAAGAAAACTCTACCAATCAATTCAACAACTTTTAAAATTCAAGCTTATTGGTTTGAAATAGCAGAAACAACCTTATTAAAGAGATCATACATGCTATGGCCAATAGGAACAGGAAAAAATAACATAAGAAATAAAAAGTGGTAATTTCCTGCAAATAGGGACAGATGGCGGAAAAAGCATGAAATGCAGTAGCTTCTATACACATCGTAACTCCTGTTGTAATTGTCATGTATATGAAGTAATGTTATTTTATGTGCCATTCAGGGCTGGCACATCATGCTAACTAAATGGCAATGTGGACTCACAAAGAAAAAGGGGAGAAATTGCAGTAGATATAGCTTGCAGAAAAAGAGGTAAAAAATATACATATTTCAAAGGGTTAAAATAGGTAAGCATGGGGACAGAATGTAGTTTATAATATGTAGTTTATATTTAAAACAAAGTAGGGAAGCAAGTGATTATTATTTAAAAGTGTTTTTTTTTATCAAGGTTTTATATTATCATTTTGCATGAAGCATCAATAAGCTCCAATAACTTAGAGGATATGTTTTATAATATTATGTCAAATATTATAAGGTACCTTTAATTTATGGTAAATGTTAATCTTAAATGCTGACTATCACATAAAATCAAAGTTGATTGATGAGTTTAACTACACAGAATTGAGAACTAAAAGAGGCTAAGCAGAAAAGAGATGTTGGTTCATTCCTAAATTTGGAACACCATTCGGTTAATTGATCATAAGCGGGTACATGAAACTTGGATTTAGGTATGGTCT
>JACEGQ020000212.1:0-33806 GCA_015852605.2 Populus deltoides | reverse complement strand
AAAAAAATATTTCTTTTTACTCTGAATATTTTGGAATGAACTCATGCGTCAATCAAGATTAAGTATTTTCTTTAAATAATTTTAAGAATACATTTTCAATCATTTGTATTAAAAAATAAATTATTTTAAATGTATTATTTGTATCCATAAGAATTAATGTCTTGATAAATGTAAAAATTTTCCCTATAATTAACACCTATATATAATATATTTTTTCTTCTAATTAACTCCTAGACAATATAAATTTAGAAAATCTATTTGTCAGGAAATAGTATGAATAATTCAAACTAAGTATACTATTGTTTGTATCCATGGTCACCTAAATAATTTATTTTTTTTTTGAAATCTTGCAAATAAGTATTTTGTAAATATAGTTTCATATTGTGCAGTTACCTCTAGTCTAAATTATTTATAAGATTTATATAAAAGGGGAGTGTACTTTTATACTATTTTCTTAATAATATGTACATGGTCCCTTATATTCCAATCAGGCACCGCAGAAAAACTTTAAGGTAGGGCAATTGGAAAAGAGCCATTCTAAAGCATGACACAAGGAATACAGTTGTGTAGTCATTCTTATGATTTAGAACACTAACTACCTATTTAATGAATTGCAGAAGTTAATTTGATAAAATGATCCCAGAATATCATGTGATTGTTAAGTGAAAAGAAATTCTACTTTTACAAAATTTATTTCTCGTAATTTGTAAGTTGCAATATTTCATAAGAAATTTATGGAGGATATCTCAATTTTGCAGCAGATAGTGTCAAAACAGGTGGGATGTACATATATCATATAAATAAAATATCCCTTTTGACCTTGTGCTGGAGCTGAAGTCATTTATTTTTATCCGTACAGTACAATATTTTTTCAGTCCCTGCCTGTAAGTTTTCCTATTCCTCTGAAATCCGGATATATAGAGATAATATTATTTATAATGTGTTTTGATTTTGTAAACAAAGAAAAAAAAATTGATGACTCAAATGCGTCGATTCTTTGATTCTGAGATAAATGACTCTTCCCAGCGATCTTATTTTGTCGATTTCTTGAATCGACGAGATGTGTGATTTTATTAAAAGTTCTGAGGCTCCCATCCCAGTTGTCTTAAGGAGTTGGGAGGAGGGTAAAATGGTTTTGGAGAGACCAAAGCAGGATAAGAACACACATCTAAGCTTGACTCCAAACACCCGGCCTCGTTCAGGGAGGGAGTATAAATAAAAGGAGGAGAGAGAGGTGTGCATCCCTCTTTCTAAAAAGTTGTTTTGCAGAAAAGCGGTGCATGTTGCTCTTCTTATCCTCCTTCCCAGAAAACCCTAAGCCAAACCAGCAGAGAGAGAGACTTGAGCAGGCGTGCGGGGGAGAGTTGAGACCTTGAGAGAAAGATTGGACAGGTGCGCTGAGAGAGGAAGGGAAAAAAGGGGGCTAGAAAACATGAGAGGAAGAAAGAGAGAAGGAGAACTAGCAGGAGAAGAGAAAGAATATTATCAAACCTTCCCCAAAAAACTTACTTAAATTCGAAAGGTATGGGTCAGTGAAACTCCGCTTCCCTCTTACATTCTTAAGACTGAGGCAGAAATGAAAAAGAAGACCACTAAGAAAGTGTGACCTAAGACCTAAGCTAGTTGTAAGGAAACCTAAACTAACTAAGAAGATAAGGAAACAAAATGAAATGAGGCCAATTCCCAGAACATCTAACAAAGAAAAAATGAATAAAATGGAAAGAATAAAACTTGGTAGAGGCCGTCACAATGAATAAGGTTGGCTGGAATGCATTAGTAAGAAGATGCATGTGTGTGTTCATGTTAAAATCATGTGACTCTGCTAGGGGATTTGGATGACGATATGTCTGAATTGAAAATTCATGTGTGTGTTCATGTTAAACCATGAAACGTCTGGAATTGATGATATATTTTCTTATACCGATTTGAGAATGCATGCTATTCATGTTAAAAACCATGTAACTTTCAGTGGGATTTGATGATATAATGTATGTGTTGGAATTGAGAATGCATATGCACGTTCTATGTTAAAACCATGTAGTAATTTCTGCAATAATTGTGTACTGCCGCCGAGAATTGAATTCGTTTACAAAGAAATTAACATTCCTACCGCCCATTGTGTGTCCAACAAATGTAATTTGTAATTCAACTGCCGTGAAAATTCAGTTGGTTGCAGTTGAATTAACAACATTCGTTGTCAAATGCCTGTGTCTATCGACAGCCGGTGGGATTCACTTCTTAGAAATTATATTGTCGCAGAAGAATTTGCCAATTCCTTGCCAAAATTGAGTTGAATTGGCATGACTTAACATTTGTTGTCAACTTGTATGTTCTGCAGTTGAATTTGGGATTCATGCTTAAATTGAGTTAGTTGCGCGATTAACATTCGGATGCTCGACTAGTGGATTCTAGAAGAAATTTAGGATTCAACTCTTTGAAATAGTATAGATCGGAGAGAATTTGGAAGTCGTTGCCAAAATTGGTTGGTTCGTGAATTAATATTCGATGTTGATGAGTGTTTTGTGCGAATTTGGGATTCACGCTAAATTCTTGATGCGTGCGCGAATGAATTTGTAATTCACTCAACAAATTGAGTTTTTGTGAAGTTAACATTCATTGTTGAATTGTGTAATCCTACTACAGTGAATTTGAGTATTCACTGAAAGATCAATTGTTATGTGAGTAAACAATTATCATTCACATTTAGATCTGCGTGTTCTATAACAAAATTGTGAGTCGACTGCGAGGTGGTATTGTGTGAGGAATTTGCGACTAAGATTGTCGCAATTAAGTTGTCTGCAGCCGACGCTGAAATTAGTGCACCAAGAAATGGCGAACCCGGTTTGCGCTGAGTCAGAGCAGACCTGGCTAGCCGAACCGGTTGATGTTTGATTTCTGGAATGAAAGTGACGTAGAAAGCGAAATGACTCAAATGCTTGTAATAATTTCATTGTATGATGGTGTAAAATGTGGAACACTTGAACGTGAACATTTGAACTTTTGAAATAAGTATGATGATTAATGTGGATTCAAAGATACAAATGTAATCGATTTGGGACCATTGATATTTTAGGGTGGTGTGGTCGTGGATCAAACCATCATCGAGACAAGGACAACCCGCAGGTGGAGCGGTAGGTGGCTTCCACCTTCCTTCTTTATAACGTTGATTTATGAAATGCTTTAACATTAATTGTTATCGTATTATGTTAGTATAAAAATCAAAGCGCCAAATGAGTAATGTTGATAAATTGAATAGCTTCAGGCTAATGGTATCCGAAGGGATGGCCGACAAATGATTGATTAGCTTTCGGCTAATGGCATCCGTGATGCCCGGGACAAATAATTGATTAGCTTAAATAATAGCATTCGAATGGATGATCGGGACAAATGGTTAGTTAACATTGGCTAATGGCATCCAAGTAGATGGTCGAGACGAGTGAATGGTTAACCCCAGCTTAATGATGACTTAAGAGGATAACCGGTTTAATATTATGGTTGATTGCAAGAATTGAGATATATATATTTACAACAAGCCGTACATACCAAGTATATAAAGGAACTACAAATGTCATGCTTCAAACATAGGTAATGTTAATGCTTCATTAAACCGGTCGAACTACTTATTATCATTATTATTATTAAGTAATCGCATTCTTATAAATGTTTTGTATTGCGTAGAGACGTCCACACTAACAAGGTGCCTAGGAAACCCAATACACGGGGAACCTACTTTTTGCAAGGGAATCATGTAGTTGCATTCTAAATCACGATGCATTTTGTATGAATCAATGTAAACCGAAAGCATATAACTATTATTAGATCCTGGTTGTTTAAATTCGTGATTACTATTAGTAGGATAGGAATGCAAACTCATGTCTATGTATGTATATTTTTAATTTGAACTTCTAATCATGTAAACATAATAATATGTGTTTATGTAAGATTCAATTCTAAAATGAAATGTTGATTGTTGTTTGTGTATGGATTGTATCTTGATGTTGTGAGGGGAACAGGTTAGCCGAATTACCAACACGATGTGTGTAAAGTATATAAATCAAAAATATTGCTATTTTGGGTTTGAAAAGTTGAGTTGCTATAGTTGGTATCATAGTTTTTGGTTTGGATCCTAAGGATCATTGATAATTCACGCGTTGTTATGATAAATTTGAGGATGGTGCGCACTCAACAAGGGACTCAAACCGAGCCGCCCTTCTTAGAAAGGAGGCGGGAGCCAAGGTGCCCAAGGTTGGCAAGTCAAAGATCCCCTTGGATGATACCGACATCTCATGCTCGTAATACTCACCCGAAACCTTCTGAGGAGGAGCCGTGGTAGCGGGGAAGGTCGAAGGCCTAACAAGACAGTGGGAAGTACCCCGTGCAGGCAAAGCAACAAGAAAGATCGAAGCACAACCGCAACTATTCCAACCGGTATGCCCCCGTAGTATGCATGTAACGCGGGACTCCTTGTACAAATAGTTAAAGTAGTGATGGATGGCATGACTGACTCCGGCGACACAAACAACTCTCATCATACGATTCCACAGGCAACCCTCGGTGCGCTACACGACCACTGACAAGATGGTGCTATTAGTGCGACTAGTCAAGAGTATGAGGAAAATGGGTTGTGAACCGTTATATGGGGAACAAGATGCAAGATAGCCGGAGAGATGGATTAGGAAGGTAGAAAATACCATGATTCGGGATAAACATACCCGAGGGTTTGAAGGTGAATTGTGCAACCCGGATATTGTCCCGGGATAGGACCATGACATGGTAGGAAATAGTCCAACTAAAGCGTGCAACCGAGACTCTAACTTTGAGTGACTTCAAGACAGAGTTTAAGAATCAGTTTTATTCCAGGTACCTTCGCATGGTGAAGGAGCAAGAGTTCTTAGCTTTAAGGCCGGGAGATATGTCAGTGTTAGAGTATGAAAGGAGGTTCCATGATCTCCCATTGTTCGCTCCACACTATGTGCATATGCCGACAGAGGAACATATGATTGAGAAGTTGAGAGATGGTTTGCGACAGGATTTGAGACAAGGATTGATTGCCTTGCGGTTTAAATTTGTGAGGGAGTTGATTAAAGAAGTCACGCTCTCCAAGGGCTTGTGTTAGAGAAAGCCAAGGGGGACATCAAGGTATAGGCAAAAGGGAGAGATGAGGACTATTTCAATGGTAGACCACCACCCGAAGAAAGGAAAAATGGAGTGTTTGAGCAGTACAAGAAAAGGGGGAGTTTGATGTTACCACCCCACCAATAGTCAGGTGGGAGAGTGATGGTTGGGCAGTCGCACTCAAGAGCAAACTCCTTGAACTGGGACAGTGACCACAAGGGTGTTGACTATCCTTTTTTGTGTAAAAATGTGGACAAAACACCTTGGGGACTGCTTTCGGTTCCCTCGGGCGATGCTTTATGTGCAAAAAAAAGTCATAGGTGGAGTAACTGTTCAATATCTAGGTTAAGGGTGCCATTACTACGATGGAAGAGTTCATTATAAAGTTATAACATTTCTATAACTAGAATCTTCAATTTACAAAAGGAGGTGGGAATGCGGCGAGGAAGAATAATAATGATGACGACGACATTAGTGTCAGCAATAATATTAGTAATGACAGTGATAAGAGTAGCATCGATAGAGCATATCAGAAGAGAGAAGATTGGTTCTCAAGATCTAAGCACGAATGCCCACTAAAAGAGGATCTTTCAGTTAGAAGCATCTTACCAGAAGCAACGACTAGCCCCCAAGCTTAAATAACTCAAGAGAGTCCCTTTGGGGTCCCTGGCAAGCGAGTACTTTTCATGATTTCAACCTGCAACAGTTTTCATTGCTAGAAATGCCACCATCCTCTAGGTCGAGCATCTTGTAAAATATATGTAAATATGCAATGACATGACATGAAAATAATTTTGCATAGAAAACTAATATGCAAATGGATTTGTTTACGTTAGTGTACTCATTGGAAGTGTCCATTAGCAGATGAATATGCGAATCCTGATGCCCTGATAGTTTTGTAACGCATGGATTTGAAAAGAACTAGATGAAATTTCCCCATCAATTTCTTACATCCATGCTTCACGAACCCATACAACCACACCAAGCGTTCACAGCAAATGTAGCCCCCGACTTGCGGGTCTCCCATCTCTCCCTGATTCTTGTACTTGATTTGATCTTGACAAAGAACAGCCAAGGAAAACCTTGAATCTATCTAAATGTTTCTCTCTATCGGCATTGATCAGAAGACCCATTCTAGCACCCACTATTCCAGTTCATTAAACAGCCATGATCAGAAGACCCATTCTTCTCTTTTGCTAATCCAAATCTCTCCCTTTCCCCTTGCATATCTAAATCTATTCCTACATCTTACCCCTATGACAATTAAAGCAAACTGACACTGTTCTTCGGAGGAGGTTAAGAATGGGGCACGTCCACTCTTTCTATATTTAGAATAGCATGGATATTAATGATATTCAACTTAACCTTGCATTTCATTGTTACAGGTATTAGGTTGGATGCACCACCGAATCACAAAAAACTAGTGTCAAACCATTCAAGGATTTTTTTGATAGGTATTCAAGCTACCCTTGTTCATTTTCTTCTAAAAAGACCCCTAGGGAGTGCACCAATCTTTGTGGCTGACTCTCGCTACAAGGAAAGGATAAAATAGCTGTGGTTCAACCCAAAGATTGATGATCTCACAAAGATGGTCAATTGTCTCAGAATCATCTCTACTTTCAAGATTTTTCACCACTGGATGAGACCACCGATTTCTCTTTGGCATCAGGACTGACTGATCTCTGTCCAGTGACCACCCACCATCTAGGGTGTCTATGGGAAAAGAAAAAGAGTGCAGTCTCCGTGAAGGAGTTTCAGGACCTCTCAGCCCTTAAATTTTCCACCACTGGATGAGACCACCGATTTCTCTTTGGCATCAGGACTGCCTGATCTCTGTCCAGTGACCACCCACCATCTAGGGTGTTCATGGGAAAAGAAAAAGGTGCAGCCTCCGTGAAGGAGTTTCAGGACCTCTCAGCCCTTAAATTTTCCACCACTGGCTGAGGCCTCCCATCTTTTTGTGGATGGGCCTCTCTCCCTCAGAGATTAGGTTCAAAGCAGGCATATTGGTGTAAATATTGCAGCCGCCACGTGATACAAATAACAATCTGATACAAATAACCTCTGAACCACCACGTTCACAAATCTGATACAAATAACCTCTGAACCACTACGTTCACAAATCTGAAGATGTTCAGCCACTAGTTGGTCCATGCAAAATGTGATAAGAGGGCTAGTAATACATCATACTTAAACACTTGAATAAACTATCCTTTTCTTTTTCCATGTTTCAGGGAACTATTGCACTTGCCTTTCAGCACAGACGGGTATCGATGACCATCTCTCCTATACTAGGCCAAGCTTTGACTCCAGATATGGATCCAGGCTCTTCAAACAGCCAAATGAGGAATGTGAGAACACTTTCTCTGAAAAATGAAGGAGTGGGTAAGAACAACAGAGATGAAGCATCTATCATTAGCTCTGATCTTTTCATGGCTTTCTCGCTAGTGGAACCCCTTGGTTCAGAACCAACTACCAGTGAGCCTGCAACACCAGCATTTCCCGTCTCTTTGAGAACATGACAGAGGAAAAAATTGAAGATGACAGAGAATGACTTGAAGCTTGTGAACAATGAATTAGTAAAGTTTCTGGAGGCTGAAGAAGAAGGTTGTAACGACTCATTAGCAAGGAGAAGTTACGTTAGCACCATTACACTCAGCGGCATGCAAATGCAAGCAACCAATGCTGAAGATTTTGGAAAGACAGTAGCATGTCCACTCCAAGGATATACCTATTTGGGTCATCAATTGAACATCCAGAAACAAGATTTGGAGCAAAGAAGGAAAAGGTTTCTCTTGAAGAGATATTTCGTACAACAAAAGTTACGGGATGAAATTCCTTCAGAAAATGAAGTGAAAGAGGAGATGCAAGCCAAGAAAACACATAAATCTGCCAAATACTTCATCAAGAAGATACTCACAAAGTTTCAATCTACTTCAGGAAACCCTACCTTCTGCTGGTGATGAAGCTTCCAATTCTGTTTCTACCAAGAAAAAACTTAATAAGGTGCGTCTTCCTCCAATATTTTATATAATAAATTACAAGAGACTGGTGATTCTATACATAAACACATTATCCATATCACTGCATTCTGATGACCTCTGGTCAAATAAGTTGAATCCTGGTTTCATTTTAAAGTGCAGTAACATGACATCCAGATAACAGTAGTCGAGCACAAAAATCTTAAGTTGCAGACACCTGATTCCTAACAAAACAGATCTGTAGGAATTATCATCTTACAGCTTGGATAGATCTTACAGTATAAAGTGGCCATTTTGTAAGTGTTTTTGAAACTTCAAACCATCTGATAACCTAGCACCTAGCAAGATCACCCTTATGACTCCAACTTGAATTCTTGTTGGAAGGCTTTGATTATACCTAGGCATCTCAAATTTTTGGATCAAGCTAAGCCATATTGATGACTGACCATTATATTTGCCAGAGAGGGTTTTCATTAGACAATAATTCCTTCTATGTTCGTATGTAAAAATTATTGGCCACAAATAATCATATGGGCATTCCAGAGTAGGAGTAGGAACACAATACCATTCCAAATATTTTCAATTATAAAATTTCCACCAAAATCTTAATTTTTCTCAGTTTTTGGCATGCAGGTCCTAAAAATGCTTCATAGAAAAGTTCATCCTGAAAACCCATTAGCTGAAAAAGAGTTTATGAAGACCCATATAGACAAGACAATGAATACTCTGAATGAGGGTGGCTATAATGCAGACCTGATGCACCAGGTTAAAGACAAAAGAAAGTTTCTTCCTGGATCCAAGTCAATTGATGGGGTCCAAAGCCATATGAACAACTTGGAAAGTGCCTTATTATGGTCATAGTTGCAGTAATTCAAGAGCAAATGGGGAATACTGGATTAAAACAGATGCAGACTGTAAGTACTAACACGTCCTTGACCTTCCAAAAATATAGAACATGTAGATGATAGCATTTGGTTTCCTTCAAGTATAGATAGCTGACTATGGCACCATTAATCATTTGTTACAATATGCCTAGATGAATAAAATGTTAAACATTTTAATTCCTTATCTATGCACTCAAAACACATTTATTTACATGCAAAAGAAGTTCATAAAAACTGCATTAATGGGAACAAGATATGCCAAAAGCAGCAATAATGAACGAGATTAAATTATTTACACATATGGTCATATTAAGAATATCTGACACAAACAAGTAGGAAGCTCACTACTGAGCTTGCAATAAATGTCCACCAGAATGTCACCATTCATTTATTTATTTTAACATCCAAGTACAACACCATTTTTCAAAAACAAAATTTAATACAATAAATCAAACTCTCAACTGGTCATTCAATTTCAAGATGCCTAGTACAACATCATTGTTCGTAAACAAAATTTAATTCAATAACTCTCTAAACTGGTCATTCAATTTCTAGATGCTATATCATCAATAATTTCCACCTGAACTCAACTAAGCATTTTTCTTCATTCTGTCCTATCTACGGCCACACACTTCATCAGTTACGAACTTAGGATCACCTACATCTCCACCTATACATAAAACCAATGTACATTTATTTATTGACAGCATATTTATATTGATTGTAAAAGAAAACAGATTCTACATTCTTATCGAATATTCAGATACATTATCTTGTTTTCTCACAATATTTTCAGTTGAAACGTCTTAACTCTTTTGAATTCATTCTACTACATTATGATATCTGGTTGAACATGAATCAAACTTGCAGGGAAAGGAAAATTCCAAAACAGGTAACCAACACCCGAGTAAACAATTTTCTGCTTACTATTACTATTTTCCTCAAAGCAGACTAAAATTTAAAATTAGATCTTCAACGACAATCAAAATTATATTGTGACATGTTGACACATAAATCAACATTTCTGCCAAAAAACAAAATAGAAAGTAAAAAGAAACAAATTTAAGATGAATTTTCATTTATTATGTCAAACATTATTAGCAGAACCATTCATGTTCCAAGATAATTTAAATTGTCTACTTAGGCCAGACATCCAGCCATTAAATTAGTCAATCATTCAATAGTGTATTTCCCTATGTATGCTACACATTGTTGATAGTATTTTTATCTTTTAAAGAGCTAATTTGACCTCATTGTGATCATCAAGGCGAATTACTGATATGATTACGCTTATTGACGCATATGTCTAACCCTTTTCCAATATTGATAATGTAGATTTGGTGCTGGAGCTGTAGCAAAGGAGCTAAAGCATACTTGCAATATGCTGTTTGATTGTATCATCTACATTCATATGTATTTGTGAGTGATTGTAATGGTCATGAACACAAGGAGATGTGAACAATATGTGGTATCCATCTTATCTCTCTGTATAATAATAAAGCTACGAAGACTAAGCATCATGTAACCAACTTAATTAGTAGACATGATTGGTATTTTTGCATGTTCCATTTGAATTATTTAATTATCATTCTCTTTCCAAACAAGTGATTATTCAGGAAATCAGTTTCTTCAGACACGAGAAGGTAAGATTATTAAGGAAGGAGCTTATATTGGGCATATGAAGCAAAATCAAAATTTATCTGAAATTAAGAAAAAAAGTTATTGATATAGCTAATGCTTTCAAGGTCTTGATGATTTATTATTAAAAAAATCAAGCTGATAAAAGGGAACAGACCTTTACACTAACATGTCAAATTTGTTGACTCAAAGCATAGAAAAAGAGGAAAAAAGGAGATAAATAGCTGAAATAAAAACAAGAGCCTTCACTTGCTAAATTTTACATCTCTCATTGAAGTAACACCTACCCTTCTTAGACCTACAATTTCATTAAGCAGTTTACATTGGTAATGATATTCTAAGAGACCCTCATTATGGCCAGTTGTGCTCTCTTAGCCTCCAAATGATAGTAAAACATTGTTCCCCTCAAACCATTACAATAACTACAATTTCACCATCTTCTGCAAGATTTTAAAAATATGTTATAGTATATGGAAGGGTAGCACTGAAACATTTCTCATTGTTCAACTGTAACATTGCACAGTTTTGTACTAAGGGAATAAATTGAAATCTAAGTTCTATTTTGGAGTAAACTAGTAGTTAGTCCTTTTCTTTTCACAAAGCAAGCCGGTGTTTATTGGTCCCAAGGCCACTATCAAGCCCATGCAAACTATTTATATTAAAATGCCCCTCAAATCAACTATTTCCCGTTTTTATGGAGTCAGACACCTCAAATTTGGGCTGGAAACCAACATTCGAAGTTTCCACAATTCACCTACCAAAATTCATCTAATCAAAATCATTAAACAATCTATTTAGAATCGAGTATAATAGTGAGAAGATAGTTTGAAAACAGTGCATCAAATTCCAAACTGTTGGAGGTAGTGTTAGTAAAAGCACCTAAGGCATGCCTGATGCACAAGGCACTAATCTGTGATGGAAAGGGATTTTTAGGGTAAAAAGCCAGGTGATTTCAATCAAGCATGCATTAAGCAAGAGAAGCACATGCCTAGGGACTTACAAAGAAGCACAAAACTCATGCCTAATTAAACTTCTTGTATGTTAGGTTTCTAGCTTGTGTAGTTTGATTTTTAATATACCTTTATACTACCCATGTGACTTCTATTTATTTACTTGAGATATTGGGATGAAACCTTTGACTTATATGACACGTCAATCCACTAACTATTTTATTCAAATTTATTCATTAGAAAAACCAAACTAATTGTGAAAGAAAAACAAAAGAGAATACGTCAATTTGAAAAGGTATGGTTTATTTTGACAAAAGAATTTGACTTTCGTTACAAATGATTTTATTCTTTTTAATTATTATACTATTGTTTTTATTAATTTCTTTTACTGCTTAGCGAAATCATTCACCCTCTCTTAGTTAATGATGGTCATATTTTATTGACATAATTGATGCTGAGAAGGAAAAAAAATATTATTTTGTTATTTTGCTAGCTTATTATCTCTCTATTCTATTCTGATAGAATCAAAGTTAAAAATTATTCATTTTCTAATTAATCTATTATCAAGATAAGAAACAAACATCAGGGCTATTAATGTTTTTCTTATTTTCTTCTTAAAATTAATATTTTTCTTTACGTTATTACGTATATATATGAACTACAGTAAGTATTCTCCTTCTTATTCCTAGACAAACACCTGCACCTTGAGCCTAGGTTCCAAGAAACCTTCATGCCTAAATGCATTTTAAGCTTTAAGAACAATGGCTGGAGGTTGACTACAGGGCTGGTACCTCACGCCGATTAGAAAGCAACAGGTACTATCAAGGATCCAATTCTCTCTCAAAAAAGAACGAAAGAAAGAAAGAAAATTACCATCAAGGATTTGGATTTTAGCAGCAAGACATGTTTCTGATATAATTTCCAAAAATTCCAGCTTTTAGCATAAACATATAGAACTAGAACCATTCAGGTCAAACCTCATAGCATAACATGTGGTAAGGTAGGCAATAGTCCACTCCAAGGTTACAATGGAAGAAGCTCTTCCCTCAGAAATCCGCCCATTTCCATCCTCCAGGAATGATCAACTAGAGCTGCTAACTCTCTGGAAGAGAAACCAGAAGCTCTATCAGTAAAAGTAGCACCATATGCATATAGTGGAAAGAGACACAAGATGAGCAAATACAAGTGGTGTCCTATGTTAGGTGAAGGTTCAATAAATTAGTTTGCGGAATCTGTAAATTAAACTATATTGGATTCAGGAAATCAGGCTCAGATACAACGCAATAAGAAGAGCTTGCTTGGTGGAGCCTCTAAGCGTTCTAATGAGATTACCAATGTCTTTGTTTATGAACAACAGAAACTAAAAATACAGTTATTATAACCCATGCAAGTTATACAACAACATCCATATAATTCTTATGAGATTACTTATTTCTGAAAACAGGAACTAGAAATACAGTTATTTGAACAGCTAAAATATGGCGGCACATAAAGCATTAGTATAGAACCATACAAACAAGAAAAACAGTATGTTAACAGAAAAGGAAGGTGGGCAATTCAGAAGAAAAGGTCCAAAAGACAAGACTCGGATTTGGACAGTTAAACAGACTTACTTGAGATCATGACTGACAACAAGGATAGTCAATTCCTTCTTCAAGTGCTTCAAAAGCTTTACAACATCTGCACGTGCCTTCCAATCCTGATAACCAAAAGCGTGTAATAAAACAAACTCACTACAGCATAAAAGAATGAACAAATGAAGAAGCTAGGTGGATATACCGAAACCATATAATGGACATGTGTTAAATGTCCATCACTTCAAATCTCAAGAAAAGCTTTTAATAACTAATAACCATGAGGCTAAACATTGCATTTTAGAATTTGACCCACAAAAGGGATCAAATTGAGTTTGAAGTTAAAATTATCTGAATTGAAAAAGTTGAAGTGACACAACCAGTCTTGATAGCAAGGTGGTACCCAGTCCCTTCTAGAGAAGTCAAAGACCCAAATTATTGGGGCAGAGAGATATGGTAAGGGTACCACTGATGTGTAGTTTGGTATCACTGATGAAAAGAAAGGAAATAATAGAAAATTCAAATCTATAAGTTGGTCATCAAATAGCTGAAGTTTAGGCATCGAGATCAAACATGCTCAGAGCAGGCCTCTCTTGACTCTTAATTGCTATAAATATTCATACATTTAAAATTTGAGAAAACTGCATTTACAGGTTCAGGTGTTCTTAAATGCTGATGAGCTTCAAAAAAGATCACACTAACCATCTGTAGTGAGTTTAAACAAGAGGGAAGACAAGGAATGGTTTAGGAACCAAAAATTACTGGAGTGTGACCCCTACCTAGACCAGCAAGAGGCTCATCCAATATCAACAGATCAGGGACTTCAACCTGAACATTAGATCGAGAACATTCATTACTCAAAGCATGCTCTACGAGTATAAAGGTTGCAAAACTACCTAATTACATATAGGTTCTTACCAATTGAATAGCCAGGGCAAGCCGACGTTTATATCCACCACTTAGCAGTGAGGATCTTTATCCAATGAGATCCCATTCAATCCAACCTAAAGTTATCATTAAATTAAGTACTGTTTTAGAACTGGCATCAAGATGTAATGTAATGTATCATAGACAACCTCAAGAAAAAAATGACCAGAAAAAGAAAAGGTAAAACATGATCACATTTAAAAAAAAAAACAAAAAAAAACAAAACAAAACAAAAAAACAGGTACCCAATTTACAGCTCTTTGCAGATTCAAAGCAAGATGCTCCTTAATTGAACGCTGCTCTTTCGCCTTGGCCACCCAAATGTAACTTCATCAGCAATAGTGTCAGCCACAAAGTACCTAGCTTGCAGTAGACAACATTCTTGAAAACTTAACTGTATATAAACCTAAAGCCGGAAATGGCTCGATGTAGATAGCAAGCATTCTAAATTTCCAAATTATCAAAGGACGAATACCTCTCCGGGAAATTGAAAGACAATACCAACTTTTTCAGGAGATAGCTGTTCAGGCAATTGGTTTGGATTCCCATCATTCCCATATCTTTGAACACAAATCGAACCTGACGTTGGTTTGCTTATCCCGGAAAAGAAGCTACAAAAAATAAAAACGCAATTACAAATTACAAGGAGGACCAAAACAACATTTCCAATTCAATTAACGGCAGTTATAAACCTGCAAAAGAGTAGTTTTTCCACTCCCACTTTGACCAAAAATCAAGCCAAAACTACACCAATCAGAGCAAGAAGAATAAGATTCATACAGAAAAACACAACATTTAATTAATTGACAGATTAAATCATTACCTTCTCTCTGGAAGCGAAAAGGTAACTTTATTTAAGAGATTATGCTCAGTCCCTGAGGTCTATAGCTAACATCCTTAACCTGCAATTAACACTTGATGATTTTAATTAATCCTACAGTGATTAACTATTAAAAAAAAAAGAACAGGAATCATCAGCAGCAGCTGCTGCTAATGATTAGGAAAAAAACAGAAAATTAATTACTCGCCTCAAAGCAAGAGTAGCCGCAGTAGATTTTGTGATTTTGTGGAATTCTAATAAAATCGAGTTTAGGTGAGACTCGTTGTGGTGATAATCGAAGTGGCTTGTGATTAATTGAGGACTGAACTGTTGATAAAGAGGAAGTTGCCATCTCAGAAGCGGGAGTTTCGGTTCAGATACTGGGACTGAACCGAGTGACGGTGGCTTACGCTGTATAATGCAGTGAAACGTACACTCGTTTTGTAATTTATAATCTTTTTAGTCATTTTAAAACCTTTTATTTTGGAGCAACTTTTCAATTTCATAAAAGATACTTTTTAAAAACTAAAAAAAAATATTTAGCAACTAAGGATATAAAATTTATTTATATTTTTTAATATTATTATATTTTAGGATCCTCCATGATCCATTCTTATCATTGTTCTTACAAATTTAAATAATTAAATAATTTTTTTATGAATCATCCATGAGTTATTTATTTTTATTATATATAATATTGTGGTAGTGGTTGTTTTTTAAAAGTATTTTTATTTAGAAATATATTAAAATAATATTTTTTTAATCTCCAACATATATTTTTAACATAGAATATTAACATGATTTAAATAAATTATGAGAGAATGAGAAATTGATCTCAAAAAACTCTAGATTAATATGTTTTGGTGAAACCCAAAAACCCTCTAAAGAATTTTATTCTACTTTGGAAAGAAAAACAAAATTTTCCTAATATTTATAAAATGGATAATTGAAAAGTTAAAATTGAACTCAAAGAACACCCAAGCTTTTAAAGATGAGAGGTTCTAGCAAAGTGTGTTTCAAGATTAAACAAGCGTGTGCACGCCACTCAACTTGGGCATAAAATGAGTTTGAATTTAATGTAAAATAATATTTTGGCCCATAAATTTATTTTTTTATCAAATAAAATTTGAACTTGGAGCAGCTCAACTCATGAATGTTATCATACCTCAATTTTAGGTCTCTCAAATTCTTTTATGTAACTTTTTTTTTTTTTAAAAAAGATTTAAAAATCCAAAAAAGATAATAAATCCAAAATCCAAAAAAATTATTTGGGACACAAATGGATAAGCTTTTGAGTAGCAAAGAGTCAAAATACCGAGAAGAATAGTAAAATTGGAATATTATTGATAAGATATGCTTAATTAAGGACTTAATTGAAGCAAAATCAAGTTTGAAAGTCAATTTAGCCAAAATTAGAAGAATTAATTAAGTTCAAGGGCTTAATTAAAAATTCAATGGGTTTAATTAACTTAATTAAGGATTTATTTGAAGCAAAATTAAGTTTGAAAGTCAATTTGACCAAAATTTAAAGAATAAATTAAGTTCAAGGGCTTAATTAAAATTTTAATGGGTTTAATTAACTTAATTAAGGACTTAATTGAAGTAAAATTAAATTTAAAAGTCAATTTGATCAAAATTAGAAGAATTAATTAAGTTTAAATGCTTAATTAAACTTTTAATGGGTTTAATTTATTTAATTAAGGACTTAATTGAAAGAAAATTAAGTTTAAAGACCTAATTCAGTCAATTTGTAATAATTAGAAAATCGGGGACTCGATTAAACTTTAAAGAGCCTAATCGGTGTAATCAAGGGCTTAATTGAAAGGAATTAGAAGTTTAAAGGGCCAATTGAAGATGAGATTAAAAATATTCAAAACCAAGGACCATGTTAAATGGACACTAAAGTCAAGGATCTAATTAAAACATTCTAAGGGTGAAATTGAAGAAATTCCCAAAATTAGGTTTAATTAAGGGATTAATTAAAAAAACTTAAAAGAGTGGGATTAAATTGAAAAAGGTATTATAAATAAAAAGTTGTTTATTTTTAAAAGAGAAACTATAAATGAGACGTTGATCAACTACTATTCATTTTCTTTTATATTTTAACCTAAAAAGATTGTTTGAGTTGTTATGTTTCAACTTAATTTTATCATTTATTCTCTCGCCAAAATACCTTAAAATTCTCCCAAAATATCATTTATTCTCTCACCAAAATACTTTAAAATTCTCCCAAAATAAAGTAACATTTCTCTCAACAAGATTCAACTATCGAGAATCAATTATTAATCTCCAAAGACCCTAAAGATACTACTATGACCAATCTTAATCGCAAACTCATAAAAAACATATCTGAGTCGCACTTTTCTAAACTCCTCTACACCTTTATCCCTTAATTAATCAAGATCATGGGTATCCAGATCAATGACCATGATGTTCTTATCCAATTTCACCCACTTAAATCCTTTTCTTTTTGCCCAAAGATTTAAAAAGCAATCATAACAAACTCACATCCCAACAACCAAAATTTTCAATGGGGTAAGTAACTATTTTGACAACTAAAAAATAAGTTAATGTTTCTTTTTTAAATGTAATTAATTGTTTTTTTTTTTGGTTATCAAGGGTTGAGGAGATTCTACCAACTCACAAGCCTTAGAATCTTTTAAAGAAAATTCCAAACTTTAGTTTTTATTTTTAGCTAAGGACATGGATTTTGTATTTATTTTTTTTAGGGGTGTTTTTCTAAATGCAACCTTAGTCAAATTTTAGATTTTCAAAGGGATTTTTTTGCAATTAATTTTGAGTTTTTTCAAATTGTTTTACCTTTTTATATTTAATATTTAGGATTGTAAATTTACATGTGAGACGCTTTTGCAATGTTAAATAAACTATTTTTAAAAAAAAATAGAAAAACAACAAAAATCTTTCTTTTAAAAAATCCATTTGTGTTTTAAATTGCATACGATGAAGTTTCTAAACAAAATCATATTTGCATTTTAAATAAAAAATATAAAATAAAAATGAAAGAAAAGAGAAAAACCGGAAAAATATTTGCATGATTTATCATTTCTGGAAAGTACCAAAAAATTAAAAAAAATAGTCTTTATATTTTGCATGCATCATAGACTCAATAACAAATTTATTAGGCCCATGAAGACTTAGTCTAAATTTAAAAATACAAAAATTAATTTGTTTATTTTTATCAAGGATAATGACAACTTAATTGAGGAGTTTTCTATGGACTAAATTTAATTGATTTATGTATTTATTTTCTGTTAGTGTATATGTCATGTATTTATTTTCTGTTAGTGTATATGTCATGTAGCCAATAAGTTGGTTACACGTAACATTGATTTTATTCATGTAAATATATTTAATTTATTAATAAAACTTATTTATCTTTAATATTCATCAAATATTTGATTAATGAATCGAGATAAATATAAAATTATTGAGGCAAAAATGTTTTGCAAAAAAAATTATAAAAATGTTATAATTATAGGATTTTGATTGCATAAAGTATTGTTCTTAAATGTTATTGGTCAATGCTCTATTGAAAAAGGATATTAATTAGAGTTGTTGAAACTAATACATTTTATGTTCTTTCCTTTATGAAAATAAATAATTGTCTTATAAGTTGAGGTTTAAGGAATACTTAAAACTAATATGGACGTGTTTTTGAAATGACATGTATATTGAACTAACTCACATGAGAATTTCATATGAAGGGATTACATGTGTCTATGAAAATGTTCACGTGAGTGTTATGTAAGTGATCCTTAGACTTAAGATCACTAACTTATCTTATATAGAGAATGTTATGTTTTGATAATGCTATACGTTGTCGTAATTAAATGTAATAAATGAGTAGATATTGAGTATAACATGAATTACATAAAGGTATTTGAATATTCAAAAGAGGATTCATCACTTTATGTGAATTAGAGAAAATGTTCTATATGTTCTCAAATATTATTGATTGTAAATCCTTACGTAAAGTGGAATGAGATTTGAAAAGAGTTTCAAATCTTATTCAAAAAATCAATGATTTTATCATTTATAAGGTTTTTATATTTCTCTATAAATAGAATAACATGCATTTTATTTTCTATACAATACAATAGTAATACAATACATAACACCTAAAATTAAAAAAAAAAAAAGAGTTAGTACTTAAAGACATAACAATTCCTCTCTTCTAAAAAAAAATGCCAAATACTTGGATATCTTATGCCTTATGCTTTATAATAATCTAATCTTAAAGTAATTATTTAAAATCATAAATAATATTTCATTTTCGATAATAATTTTTGTATAAATCTTAAATAATTCTAAATTCTTGTAAGAATATCTTGGAGCCACCAATTTTTTTATATTAAAATTTGTGTATCCCTATGTTGGGCAGTGCATGTGTGTTTCAAGTTATTCCTACTTTATTTGTGGATCCCTATGTTGGGCAGTAGATATGAAGTGGAGCTGGGAGCTATCGTTGAGAAATGAGAGGTAAATTCCGCTTCCAGATAGTAGAAACAAACTACCCCAATAGTAAAATGGATCGTATACTATTAGTTTGATCGTCTCTGAATCTTCAGCAGAAATATACATAAATCATCCACGATTGATGCTGCCCACATATTTCTCTTCGAGGAATGTCACTCTATCTTCTACGCTATTCATTTCTTATCCGACAATTACTTTTTTTTCATGCCAATTAATGCAAATATAGGGTAATAAAAATTAATAATTTTTTTTTTTAGTAATGGTAGATATTCGGTCAGCTTACATATGCCTTCACTAATCCCCAAACCTTAAAATTAACAATAAGATAAACCTCTAGTGGCTCTGAGGTTTCTAATACTCAATTGGTAATTTCTAAAAAGTAAACTTGAGTTGATAATATGAATTATATCCCTTAAATTTAATTTATTAAGATTTTAATACAATTAATTTTATAGTGTTGACATTCTATTAATTACTGTTGGAGTTTCACTTTAAAGTAATAAACTAGACATTTACTAACCCCATAAATTCCCCGTGTCTGTTATAATTTATAGGACAAACCTCCAAAAGTTGGTATTATTTTTGAAATTCCGTTCTAAATGTATTTTATAAAAATTTAATTTTTTTATAATTTTAAATAATTTCAATGTAAAAATTAATTTTTGGTTAATCAGATTATGAAAAGTCTTAATCTCAATTAAGTTCTCAGATAATATTTAGTCTCAATTAGGTCTCTAATGTTTTGGTTAATCTTCAGCGGAGTCCCCCATCTCTTTCTCGAGAAAAAAAAATCCGACACCGACACATTTCTTTGCTTTGTTTTCTTTGCGAGAAGAAAATCAAACAGAGACACATTCCAAGTTGAACACTACTTTTTCATAAAAGTAAAAACGGCATCATTTAGAAGAAAAATTGAAATTTCAAAAAACTTTTGAAGAGTATAAATAGAAAGACTAAAAGGAGATGATATCTTTTTGGGAACTCAATGAAGGACGACTTTTTTAAGGTTTGTGCTTTATTCATCAAGTAATTCACAGCACAGCACAGCACAGAACCGAAATAAAAAGAAGACGACTCCACTCGTGACAGACGGACAGACACAGCTCTAGCATTCATTCATTTGACGAGACATCACTCTTTTTGTCTTTCACTTCATTCAATTAGTTTCGTGTCAGGTACCATCATCTCTGTGATAGAGAATTATTTTCTTTCTTTTTAACGTGAATTATGTTTATTTTGGATGATGAATTATTTTGTTGTTGTTTTCATTGACAGGATTTCTTTTGAAATTCAAGTTTGGATTGGAGAATGGGAAGTGGGGCAAATAAAGTGTTGCTTACTTCAAATGGAGATGAGGTTTCACAGAATATTGCCTTTCATTTGGTTCAACAAGGATGCAGGTTAAGAATATGTTTCGTTCTTTCTTTCAAGTTTAATAGTTTGGAAGCCAAAGGGAATGTTACCAAATGATGGTTTCAATCTTTGAATTTTACTTTCTTACGTGTATTTTTTTTTTCCCTTCATGAAATCTAAAGTACTAATAGTTCCTTTCAAGGAATCTTTTCATTTGTTCTTTCAACAAAAATGGAATCTTTGCGGGCTACAATTGACAGTTGATTTTTTTATTATGCTTACAAAAGCAGAGGAAGGACTTTTTATTGTTAGGAAAAGACTGAAAGTTATGGTGAAGATGTTTGTGTTCTTTATTTTAGTACAATCTGACAGTCACCTACATTGATTGTTTTATTGAATAATATGTTATTTGGCGATGTATGATCAGATTAGTTTTGATGGGAAATGAGAAGGTTTTAAGGAGTATCGGCGAGAAGATAACAGGTGCAATCAAAGGTGCTTTTCCAGTGGAGGCAGTTGAAATGGATATGGAAGAGGAAAGGGAGGCAAGTTTTGATGAGGCAGTGGATAAGGCATGTATAATTTTGGGAAATTTAGATGCTTTTTGTGCATTGCTATACATATGAAGGTAATTCTCTCTCCCTCCCTCTCTCTCTCTCTCTCTCTCTCTCTCTCTCATCTTTATCCACACTGTAGATAATACTTTTATCTTGTTTGGTTGATAAACTGGGTATCGGGCCTTGGTCTGGTCTAATCTTTGCTTCCATAGAATTTCCTATTCCACTAGATGGAATTTGAACCATAATATAGTTTTCTGGGTGTTACTTGTGGAGTTTTTTTAATTTAAAGGTTGTAAGTTTTATTTTTTGTTCCGTCATCATTCATGATTGAAGTGATCGGCTACATTTTTTTTTTCTTGGTTGTTGAAAGATATTTGACTGTGACAATAATTTGGAACTTTATTGTAATCGCCCATAGCTAAAATACTAAGGCACTAGTTGGTATTTAACTGTTTCATTAGTTTTGATTCATCACCAAAAGTCAGCAGATTTTGGACCGTTTCTTCTTTCTTCCACATTCACTTTGAATGCAACTGCAACTCAATACTAAATGGATTCTAAAAGTACTGGTGAAACAATACTGAAACTCATGTCCTGTTCTCTTTTGAACTTCAAGTGTTTATTGGATTATGTCCAGTTATTAAAGGAATTGACAAGGATTAATGGCAACATTGGAAAGGACTTTAGAGCAGAATGATTACACTCAAACATCGGAGAATCAAGCTGAACAATATGCAGACTACAATTTTTTGCATCACTCGGCCTGCTATTTTGGTGGCACAATAATCATTCAATTAATTTATTCAGAAGTTGAAGAGGAATATAAGTACATGAGTCATAGTGTTTAGAAAGGAACAAACATTTGCCACAATTGAATTGGAGTAATGGTTTCCTTTTCCCTTGCCATTAATTTAATTAGATCTATGCTGTTTTCTCTTTGAGCTGGAAGATAGATGTGAGATTCTTCAACTTTGCATGCAGTAGACATGTACAGATGTATGGTGCTGGCAGTAGTTTTGGTATCTAGAACAGTCACAATTCATAAGTAGGATAGTCATTATTCAGGGTGGCAGCAATGACAGTTACAATGAGTTTGAAGCATGAGAAATACGAGGGTGGAGCAATAAGCTACTAGACACACTTCTTATATTTGGGAAAATACAGCCGCTTTGCATGGCAAAAATCTAGAAATGAAGAATTGCCGGCAAATTCTACCTGTAACTCATACAAAAGTTGAACACAAGCTTGCTTAATTTTCTCATCACTCCTCATCCATAATGCACAAAGGAACACACTCACGAATGCAATGCAGCATTCATATTTGGAGCATTCTTATGCAAGTTATGCTAGTATATAGTGTCCAAAGTGTGGGAAATTATTAGATACTAACGATGCATCACGTGCCCACTCACATAAACATGGGACGCACCATGGTAGCCATCTACAGACCCCACTTTGATGTGAGTGGATGAGTATTACTTCAGGGGCAGTGAATAATTACTCTTAAAGTGCTCCCTTATTGTGTTGGTCACAGCAATTGGCTTATAGCTCAATGCTACTCTTACTAAGTAAAAGGGATGAGGTCTCGACTTCAAGTCCCACCTTTGCCAGTCATCTCTAATATTTAAAAAAATGTTAGTTACAAGACAAAACTGGTGGAGGAAGTGTACAGTTCTAGTCTAATTGGCTCTCATACTATCGTTTGCAATTTGGCTTCATGGTTGGCTAAATCTCTAATGTCATTGGTGGTGACACCAACTCTACAAAGTAAAGACAGGTTTTGGTTGAACTTGCTCCCTATAGCCAGTGGTGACAGTGTAAATTCAACAATTTAACCAAGTTGCAGCAAATCGATTGAGAACCTCTTTGGACAAAGTTTTATATTATTTTCACATCCAGCTGTGCCTTGGGAACTAAATTTTTGTCACCAACTTATGTTAGTATAGAATGCTTGGTTCATATGTCCATGCCGTCCAAAATATGAGACCTACATGTATGGGAGTTGAGTTGGGAGGGGTGTTCTATGCACGTTTTTGTAAGATGGGTGCTCCACTTTCCATATAAGAGTTGTAGGCAATGAGAGTCCTGGTGTGTTTGTGAGAATTTTGTGTATGATCTTTGTATTATGCTCGGACTATTATAAACAAGTGCTTTATATTTTGTGGAGTTTTGTTGTTTCTTGCTTTATATTTTTACTGGGAATACATGTTTAGTATCTCCTAAAAAAATATGCAATTTGAGAATTATCAAATGTTTATTCTCCTTTGCAGCATGTTTTTCTTGTGTTTCATTAGTAGGCCCACTCTTGTAACCCCTATATCTCCATCCTGTAATTTGTTAGAAGTAGGTAGCTTAACCTCCAGGCTGTGCCTTTGGGACTCTCTTCCTTGCCTATTTCAGTGCTACATAAATGGTGGCTTCTTTATTGGAGTGGAAATGATTCCAGGATAGTAAATGTGAGGCTTAAGTGCACATTTTTGTTTTTATTTTTTCATTTCCAATCACACTATCAGTTTTATAAATTTGTTATGGTTAGATTTATGAAGTGCAGTTAGAGCTTGGGAACAAGAAAGAGAATTTATTACTTCGAATTTTGTGCTATAGGAAAGATGCAAGAGCCTTTGCAAGTAACAGAAAGTGAGTTTAAAAAAGACAGTGAAAATAAATTTTATGTCTCCATGGTTTCTGCTGAGGGCTGTTGGAAAGAAAATGCGGGACTATAATTCAGGAGGCTCCATTGTATTCTTAACCTCAATAATTGGTGCTGAGAGAGGACTATATCAAGGAGCGGCTGCATATGGTTCATGTTCAGCAGGAATACAGCAATTAGTTAGAGTAAGTAAATGCGTTGGTATTTAATCATATTTATTTTTGTCTTCACAGTTATGCTAGGGTCCTGGGCCATGCACCAATGCCCATTACTGTAAGGATAAAAGTGTTACTGTGTTAGGATGATTAAGACCAGCACTGCTGGTTGAGGTTGTAAGGAAAGAGATTATGGAACTAAATTTCATAGAGTATTTGTGTTTGATGATAATGGTGACCAATTTCATATCTGTGTTTTTTTTATAAGATCAGTTAGATTGGTTAATCAAATGAATAATTGATCGAAGAAGCGTCCTGTTAATACAGATGGATTGATTTAGTTTCTGTAACTTTGTTCTGGATAGCAAAATGGGTTTATTGGGCTAGCTGTCCTGAACAATCCCTTTTAAATGGTAAAACGGAATTCTTTAAGTTGGACATGAGTACTTAGGAAAAATTGCATCCACTTTGTCAGTTTAGGTTCAAGATCGTGAATATATCTCGTCTGTCCTCTTCTGATACATCATATGTGTGCAAGTCATGCGAAGTGAAGTTACCGCTTCGTTGAATGGACTTCCAAAGTTTTGCTTTCAAGCATCTTTTCAGTTCAATCTTGAGTAATGGCGTGGAACATGAATGGTTTGCATTTCATCACAGTGTTGATGCATTGTTATTTTTTTCATATCATGAAAGAGCAGAAATTATTAAAACTGACATTTCTGGTTATTGCTTCCAGCATTCAGCCATGGAGATAGGGAAGTACAAGATCAGGGTTAATGCAATCGCTCGTGGTTTGCATCTAGAAGATGCATATCCTGTGTCAGAAGGGAGGGAGAGGGCTGAGAAGTTGGTGAAAGAGGCAGTGCCAATGCAGAGATGGCTTGATGTAAAAAAGGATATTGCATCAACCGTCATCTATTTAATAAGTGACGGTTCAAGATACATGACTGGGACAACCATTTTTCTTGACGGGGGCCAGTCCTTGGCTAGGCCTAGGATGCGCTCATACATGTAGGACTTATTTCTGGTGCAAAATCTGGATCAAGAAGAGAATCATGTGTTGATCCAGACAATCAGTGAAGCAGCTGGTCATTTATGTGTCTTGTCCGAGTGAGTTTGATCTCCAGGTAATATGGACTTCTAAGTATATTCGGAACTACTCTCATTCTTCACCTTAATTCATTAGCAAGTGCCATTTGCGTCACATCTCTTGCTCTTCTCTCCAGGCCACCTAATAAACTTGAAATAAAATAGCATAGAACGGATCAAAGACAGAATTTTTTTTTCTTTTTTCTTTTTATGGTTCTGCCTCCACGGATGCCTTAACAGGCAACTCCGCAAAATATCAACTGAGAAAACTGACTGCACTTTGTTCATAGAGAGAGCTCCATTCAGCCATCGAGAATTGTTAAGACCATTAATACACAGGTCAAGTTGGGACAGAAGTTCGAATTGTTTAGATCATTCCCAGCTTTTTTTCCGGGGATTTCACGAGTGTCTCAAGGTGAGTACTGACTTTGAGATTTACTTTTCCGGTAGTCCATCAACCGGGAATTTTAACAACCCGTGGTGATCTTTGTCATCTGTCCTCAAATCTCACTTCTTCAAAAGAGCGGCTAGTCGGCTATCTAATGTTCAATATACGTTCAGAGTTTGGAATGATTAAGGTTAGACTAATTTTGTGCCACCCTCTGGAAATTTCAACTGTCCCTTGAATAGGCAGTGGTGGTACTGTTCATAAGCATTAAGGTCAGACAAACAAAGAGCATCTTCTGTATGTATAAATGATGACAATCTCTGAAATCGAGAGCCAGCGAAGAAGGTAAGCGCTCCCCATTTCACCATACAGATTAATTACTGGCTTCAATCAAGCTCTAACAAATCAAAAATTTAGTTGCAATTATCCTTTGCTATCACGCATGTACATTGATGTCATGATAACATGGGATAGTGCAGAAACACAAGCAACGTTGCTGTACAGCACAGAGTGGAAATTCCAAACCTAATCCGCACGTCCTTGTGATTTCGTGCTTCATTTAAATTAGTATGGAATCAATTACGCCACACAATGTTACCGATGACATGCTTTAAAATGAGTATGAATTCTAATTTAAAGAATCCCCGATGATAATGGCTAATATGGATTTTATGATATAATATCTAAACTGAAATATTTTTTTTTATAAAAGGGTAATAATTATATTAAAAATCTTATTATTAAAAAAATTAAGTCAAACCAAATATAATTTTTTTTAATATTTAGAGAATCATGACACGTTATTTGATGGTGCACTAGATTTTCAATTATAAATCAATCAATTATTGAATTGATAATAAGTTAAATTATTTAATTTATTTAATTCTAGTTTATTTATGATTATAATTTATATTTGAACCAACATATTAGAAAAGTAATATGTCACACATATTAGGAACCATTGATTAGAAATTAAATTATAATAATAAATCAAATATGACTTGATTACAAATAAATTTTAGAAACTGATGATTAGAATGTGATTAATACAAGGGATCTCAATTTTAGACCTAGAAAAATCAAGTAGGGACTTAATTAAATAAGATTAAGAAATTATCCTAAAATAAATAGAATGTTATGCCTCATATTTTATGTAAAAAAAAATGAGTTGTACTGGATAATGAAACACTTGAAAATATAAAATGAAAGAGCTAGTACCCAAAGGTATAGCGATCCCTCTATCCGAAAAGGATTTTAAAAGATTTTTCATTGTTGGTTCATATTATAGATTATTGTTAGATGCTAAACTCTTAGACGACTTGTAGTTTATGACAACTCAACCTTAAAAAGTTGTTCAAACCTTCAAAAGAAGATCTAATCTTTAGGTAATCATTGTATAAATCCTTGATAATCCTAGATTGTCTAAAAAAGATACTTGGAACTCTCAAAAAAAATTAAAAATTATCATTTTCGTTTTGTTTATGTGTTTTAAGAATCTCAATAATTTATTAGATATTTTTAAGTGAAAACAAGTTAAAAATTTGTTCTTAGATCCAAAAAGCCCTTGATTGAGAGGTTGTCTATGTTTATATATTTTTTATTTTTCAAAGAGAAGAACAATGAGTCATCTACCATTAAACATGAAAAAAAAAGGTCAAGTGTATAGACCTAGTCTTGCAAGCTCACGCACCCCTAATCTTTCTTTTTGAGCACGAGCCTAATCTTTTTGGCCTCTTTCTATGTTTTTTTTTAATTTTAAAAATAATTGATTGATATTCATTGTATTAAATATTTAAATTAATGCTCAATTTTAGCATAGCTCTTACATTATATGAAAGTTAACTATTTATTTTTCAATTATTATTACCTAATTTGCGAAAAGAATAAAATTTTTATGAATATTCAATGAAAATAATTTTTTGGTTTTCTATTTTTATTTTCTTATAGACTTTTGACATGATTTTATCACATTAATTGGTTTCTTTTTTTTCATGCAATCACATACAAAATATTGAGACATTATTTTCACTTTGTTTTTATTAAAACTCTATTTTGAGATTATGATACGTTTTTATTTAAAAATTAATAGTGTTTATGATTAAAAAAATATTATTTTGTTATAACAATAATGAGATGCATTAATGAGGAAGTGGAGTTTAAATTAAAAATATAAGTTTTCTAACTTATTTTAAATTATTAAAACTTTTAACATATCTTTATTTTAGTTGTCACGCCTTTTATTTAAAGATGTTCTGCTAATAAAAAAATCATGTCTTTGGTTTTAAGAAGATTAAGTCTTTTTTTATGATAATATTATCAATTTTTTTATAGATAGTTATGTATTAGTTTGTTATGCATATTTGTTAAAATAATTTGCTTATTAATATTAAGTAAGAATAAAATATCTATTTCTTATTTGTTTTTATATTTGTTTTTATATTTTTTTCAAATATATTATTCTTATATTTTGTTCGCTGAGAACAAATCAACTCAAGATTTTTAGTTCTTAATTAAAACTTAATTTCATGATCATGATGAATTTTCGATTAAATAGTGATGCATCTCATATAAAATATTTTTTTTATCAAAAATAAAATATAAATGTGTGAATAAGATAATTAGGTTTTGGCTTTTTAAATATACACTTTTTTCTATTTAATTCAAATCATTATGGGTTTTTTGAATTTTTTTAGTGATTCTTGTTGTTTTATATTAAATGAACGTTATAAAAAAATTCATTTTGTTGTCGTAACAAAAAAAAAAATTACATTTCATAAGAGAAATACATTTTTCATAATAATTTTATCCATTATCTTTATTGTGATTATCTATTTTTATTATCACATAATTAAATTAAAAATTATAAATCATGTGTTGGGGTAAGTTTAATTTCACTTTCGAGTCATTCTAAAATATTATCGTTTTATTATCTCTTTTTTTAAATGTTAAATCGATACCATCCTTTAAAATTATTTCTTAAAAAAATCAAACACTAGATCAAATTTACTTTAAACCTAGCTCGGTCTAGAAGCTGGGCTAAAAGATCACCATGTTTGTGCTATACCAAGTTCAATGACACTGTAGACAAACTGCGGGCAGCGAACAACAAACTAGTATTCACTGTTAGAACAAGACCAGAACAGCTAGTTTGGTTTAATAATATGTGGGTGCACTTTGTGCTGTCCCCCACTAACAGGTTCCAATATTCCCCTTATGTCAAAATTAGGACATTGCAGGCCGCAATAGGAGGGTTTGATTTCTGAATCTCATGCTACGAAAATGACTTTGATTAATTATAGGATGATACTGCATCCAATATCGATCCATATATGTTGTTGATGGAAGCAGAAAGAGTCACGGGCCCTCCAAGGCACTGTTACTAGATCTCTGTGTTCATGTTCATATTAGCAATAAACCGTTGGAGTTATTAATGATAAAATCATGAAGATTAATCAAATGATCTCATGATTTCATATATATGTTGCGGCAGGCAGATGCATGCACCACGAGGGAAATTGAATCACTTTCATGGAAACTACGGGGGCGGCATGCGCAGACAGCAACCTTCTGCACCCACCATGCATACAAAAGCCTAAATAAAGTTATAACACGTGTGTTGTCTTGCAATAAGCAGTCCTGGCAACCGCTGCTAAGATATATTCGGATTTAACTGAGATTAAATTTATTTTTCTAGTGATTAAAAGATACCATTCCACATCAGATATTGCATTTACAAAACTTATTTTGGGATGCTCTGACTCCCAAATTTGAATTAAGAAAACTTGATCATCAAATTTATTCCTTGCTACATTAGTTTGTTAAAGAACATTTGTGTAACAACCCGGCTTTCTAAGCCCAAAACCATAGTAAATTTTTTTTTTTTTTTATATATATATTTAATACACATGGTGACGGTAATCAAAGAACTTGAATCCTCATATCATCGAAATACAATCCATACAATCAACAGTTCATTCAAAAGCGAATCTTACACAAACACATAATATTAAGGTTGCATGATTTGAAGTTCATATTAAAAATATATATATACATGGACATGAGTTTGCACTCTTATACTTCTAATAGCCATCATAAATTTTAAACAAAAAGGATCTAATAAAAGTTATACATTCAGGACATTGATCCCTACAAAATACATTGTTATTTAGAATGCATCTACTTAATTCCTTGCAAAAGTAGGTTCCCGCGATCGGGTATCCTAGACATCTCGTTGGTGTGGCGTCCCTGCAGTAGTACAAAACATTTAAGAGAAAACAAATACTTAATAATAATAATAATGGTAACTAACGGCCTAGCAATTAAATAAGCATTAACATTTATAATTTCTTCATGTATTTGATGTCAAAATTACTAGTCCATATAGATACACAAGTTTTCAAATGCCATTCGCGAAACTAGTCGTTTATTTGTCCCGGCTATCCATCCGATTCCATAGCGATAGGCTGCGTAGCCGCCAATCCTAAAATCGGCACCGAAACTACATCATTGCCGATCAAGGAATCGGCGAAGAATCGGTCGCCGCTGATTTCTGACGGCATCGGCGAAGACGCCATCGTTCTGCCGATCCGAATCGGCAGCCGGAAGCTGCGTCATTCGCCGATTTACGTATCGGCGATGAAATCGGTCGCCGCCGATTTCAGTATCGGCAATGACATCTGCGTCGGCCGATCCGGATCGGCGGAATGCGTCGCCGATCCGAATCGGCGGCGGATCATTCGCCGCGATCCACAATCGGCGGCGAAATCATCCCCTTTTAACCCGGCCATCCATTGGCGCCATTAGCCAAAGCTAATCATTCTTTGTCCCGGCCATCCATTCGGATGCCATTAGCCGAAGCTAATCACTCTTTGTCCCGACCATCCATTTGGATGCCATTAGCCGAAGCTAATCAGTCCTTCATCCCGGCCATCCATTCGGACGCCATTAGCCAAAGCTAATCATTCTTTGTCCCGGCCATCCATTTGGATGCCATTAGCCAAGCTAATCAGTCCTTCATCCCGGCCATCCATTCGGACGCCATTAGCCAAAGCTAATCATTCTTTGTCCCGGCCATCCGTTTGGATGCCATTAGCCGAAGCTAATCAGTCTTTTGTCCCGGCCATCCATTCGGATGCCATTAGCCGAAGCTAATCATTCTTTTATCAACAATTAAGCGTTCGACAATTTAATATCCGGTTCTAACAATATGGTAGTACTCAAGTTAAAATATTCCAAGATTCAACGTATGAAAAAGAAAGGTGCAAGTCACCTACCCGCTTCCACACGTGGGTCGTTCCTGTCTTGATGATGGTCCAATCCCGACCGCACCACCTAAGACATCAATGGTCACAAATCAGCACAGTTGTATTTATTTTATTTTTGAATCACATTCATCATCACACTTATTTCAATAGTTCATATGTTCACATTCAAGTGTTCCCTATTTTACACCATTATATCATGAAATTGTTATTAGCATTTACGTCATTCCCGCCTAGGAGGCTTATTGTAGGAATCGCCAGCCCGAATCGGCCGGCCGCGGCCGCCGGCGAAGCCGAATCGGTTTGCCGCAGTCGCCAGCTTTAGCGGCAGAATCGCACCGTTTGTGGCACCACGCCACGCCGCACAACGACAACTTCGGCAAACGAATATCACTTGTTCGGGGAGGTTCGCTACGGCGAAATAAAACTTTCGCGCACCACAAAATCGACGGCCAATATCAAATCGCCAGAGAGGTTCAGGTTGCGTCGGCCAAACAAAATTTTCGCCGCGCAACACACAAATCGGCGCAATATTAATTGATTGCCGCAGGGGATTCGCTGGCGTAAACAGAATTTCGCCGCCGCAACACACAAATCGGCGCAAAAATATCAAATCGCCGCAGAGGTTCGGTTGCGTCGGCCAAAATGCATTTCGCGCCAACACACAAATCGGCGGCGAATATTAATTAATTTCCGGCAGATTCTTAAGATTCGGCAGTTAAACAATTCGTAATTCGCGCAACACACAAATCGGCAAATATCAAATCGTTTGCGGAGGTTCATGCGTCGGTAGGCCAAATATGTAATTCTCGCCGCCAACACACAAATCGGCAAGAATATTAATTCGCTGCGGCAGTTCGATTCGCGGCGACAATATTAATTGCCGCCGCAACACCCTAAATCGGCGGCCAATATCAAATCGCTGCGAGGAGGTTCAGTCGTGCCAAAGGAAATTTAATTTCGCCCAACACACAAATCGGCAAATAATATTAATTCCGGCCGAAGATTCTTGGCGGCAACAAACGTAATTTCGCCAACCAAGCAACACACAAATCGGCGAATATCAATTCAATTGCGGAGAGGTTCGGTTCTTGGCGCAAATGCAATTTCCGCAAGGCAACACACAATCGGGAGCATCAATTTCAAGCACAATCATCACAAAGAGAACACATTAATTCCAAGCAACAAACATCACGAGAGAACACATTAATTCCAAAGAACAATCATCACAAGCAGAACACATTAATTCCAGCAACAATATCACATTAATTCCAAAGAACAATCATCACAAAGAGAACACATTAAGTCCAAAGAACAACATCACAAAGGAACACATTAATTCCAAGAACAATCATCACAGAGAACACATTAAGTCCAAAGAACAACATCACATCAGTGAGAACACATTAATTACCCCCTAGTTAAAGCCAACCCTCTACCATGATTTGTTAGATGTTCCAAATTGACTTTATTTCACTTTTGTTTGCTTGTTCTCTTGGTTAATTTCAGCTTCCTTCACACGGGGCTTAGGTCTTAGATCAATTCTTTTCTTAGGGTTTTTCTTCTTCATTTTCGTTTTTGATCTTACGGGGAGAGGAAGAGAGTTTCATGACCCATACCTTCCCGAATTTAACTAAGTTTGAGGAAGGTTTGACACTATTCAAATTCTTGGTTCTCCTCCTTCTTCTTCCTCTCCACGTTTTCCAGGCTCTCTTTTTCCTCTCCTCTATGTCACTTGCCCACTCCTCTCTCAAGGTCTCATCTCTCCCTCACAAGTTCACAAAGTAATCTCTACTTGGTCCGATTCACGTTTCGTTGTGAAAGGGGAAGGGAAGAACGGCATGCACCTTCTTGGATTTGGAAGAAGATGGGTCATTCTCTCTCCCCTCTTTGTATTTATACTACCCATCCAATGAAATGGGTTGTTTGGGGGTTGGTTTAGGTGTGTCCTTATCCTTGTTTGGTTTATCTAAAATCGTTTTTACCCTCCCTCCCACTCTGCGTCGTCGTTCATTGAGAAATCGGCAAAAAAACTGCGTCGCCGCCGATGCCGGATCGGCAATAAAACCTGCGTCTGCCGATTTCTGATCGATAGTGAAGGCCGTGGTCGCTGCTAAGTCCAGACCGGCAATGAACCGCATCATTGCCGATTCTGTCGGATCGGCAGCTGAAATCGCCGTCCGCCGGGATTTCTGCATCGGCAGCGAAATCCGTATCGGCCGCCAACCGGGACGGCCCGCATGAATCGATCGCCCGATTCTGCATCGGCAATGAAATCGTCGTCGTTCTGATTTCGCATCGGCAATAAAATCGCGTCATTGCCGATTCTGATCGGCAATGGAATCGCGTTGTCTTGCCGGTTTCGATCGGCAAAAAAAACTCATTCATCATCATTTCTCTCTCTCTAAATATATATATATATATATTCCTTTGGGTGTTTACAATTTGACATTGCATTTTATTTGTGGTTTGCATCCAAAAAGAAAATTTTATTTTTATTAATTTGGATGTCCGAAGTCACCTGCACGTATCTCGATTAATTTTACGGGCCCTAAAGTTAAAATGATCATGTAAGTTTTCAGTGGCTATCATATTAGTAACCACATAACTCGAACCTGAAATAATAAGGGAAGCAAACCCTTTAGTCGTCACAAGCTCTTACCACTAAAACACCTACTAAATAATTAAAAAATAATTTTTTTTTATGTGGTTGAAAATAAAAATCAAACGAAACTTGGTTTAAATTTAAAATCGAATGATAAAAAATAATAGGGGTAGGTCAAGATATTCTTTCAAGTAATTAAATATTTATCATACAAATTAATGTCTTATTCATAATGATGAAGCCGCCTTCATTTTCCACCTTACTTTTCCTAATCAACCAGCTAATGAAGCAGCTCAATTTCTTTTCACCTTGGAAGAATTTCGTGCCGCTTACGACACCATTATTTTTAAATACTATTT
>JACEGQ020000211.1:0-38650 GCA_015852605.2 Populus deltoides | reverse complement strand
AATGTGTGGAAATGTTTTTGTATTGGGTTTTTGATGATGGTGAGCTGTTAAGTTTAATGGGATTTTACAGATTGACTATGTGATGTTAATACTAAAGTTGTAACAAAATTAGAAAAAAAAATTAGAATTATAAAGAGGGATTTAAGAGAGCTGGAACAAAAAGGGTTTAAAACAGTTTGTAAACGAAAAGAAAACAGAGGGGGAAATTAATAGAGGATTTAAATAAGGGATTTAAGGCTATTTTTTAAGGGTAGTGTTTGAAGGGATTTGAATTTTAAACTGTCAGTTATAGATTTTGTTGTGGTGGTGTGAAGAAACAAATCTAGGCAAGTTATGTGGAGATGGAGCATTAAAAACAAATAAGAAAAGATATTTGTTAAAAAACAGTTTGCAAATTCATTTAGGAATTTACTGTATGTTTTTATGCAATCTTTTAACATTTTGATCTTTACAAATAAGATAAAAATCCATGTAAATAGAAATATCATGTTTGAACAAAAAACAAACTTCGATATATGCTCAATCCCTTATCAAAGAGTGGCAGGTTGTATTGTCATCAGCCATATATCAAAGTTTGTTTTATACACACACACACACACACACACACACACACACACACACACAACAGAAATAAGGTTCAACAATCCCTTGAGTATTTTTTTTCCTTTCCTTCATGCTCACGGGTATATTATTATATTGCTGTTAATTTTATGCATTAAATAAGTGGTGCTGTGGTATCATTAATATATTCATTTGCTCACACACACTAGGTCGTCTCTTTATAATATTGGGAGAGCTGTTGTGGTTTTCTTAGTTTAGCTACGCTATAGGAAGAGTTGTTTGCTATCAATTTATTCATTAAATAAGTAGGATTGTGTATCACACTCATTTACTTTCACACTAGTGTTTTTATAACATGGAGAAAGTTGTTTTAGCGTCATAAGCTTTATTTTGAGACAAGGTTTTGTCTTTGTATATGATTTCATTTTGCAGCAGATTGTGCTTTTTCTTTGGTCTCACCATAAATTAAAATTCCTCATTTTTTCCCTAGTTTACAGGCAAAGCCTTTTCTTTTAGATCATACATTCACTGTGGACTGTGTCTGCTTACTGTGAAGTCACACAGTATTTCAATTTCTTCTTCATTCTCAAGTGAGTTGTACCTAAAACTACAAACAAAAGTATTTTTAAGCCTGAAAGACTTGGATCAATTAGCACCATATTTTTCTTTCCTCTCTCTCACCAGCCGACAAAGACAAGTTAATTTTTTCTTTTCTTTCTTCCTCTTGACACATGCATGATGCAACACTTTCGCTCTCTTCTTTTCGGCAATGTTTGGCAATGTTTTGGAAATATTTATAAAAAAATTATATTTTATTTTTAAATTAATATATTTTTATATTTTTAGATCATTTTAATATATATGTTAATATCAAAAATGATTTTTAAAAATAAAAAAATATTATTTAAGATATTTTAAAATAAAAACATTTTAAAAACAATCAAACAAATACTTCCATGCACCCTTTTCATTTAGCTCTTTCATTTTAATCCATTAATTTTATGGTTGTTTTTGTTTCTGATCAAGAGTTGGCTTTTTACATGCATCAACTTTTGTTTGAAGTTAAGGGATTTTTTCTAAAGATGGGTTTTTGAATTTTTTACATTAATGATGCATATTGATTTGTCTTTGCATCTTTTTTTTTTTTTTCCCCCAGGAGTTGAAGATAGAAGAGAGAGAAGCAAGGAAGGCTGGGTCGGGTGAGAAAAACCACTGATTTTGATTTTTCATGTTCCGGGGCCCTTTGAATTAATAAAAATGGAATATTTGAATCTATTAATATCAGATATATGTTTCTGGGTTTTTGTTTTTTGGAGTGAAGTGAACGTTAGCCGGATCCTTTCTTGAAATTTACATTTGGGTGTTTGTAGTGGTTATGCTTTGAACCAATTCATAATTTATTTAGTACTTTTTAAAAACTTCTCCTTATAAATTGCAGGTTAGAGTCCTAAGAGAAACGCCGATAGACTCATATATATATGCTACATAGAAGCTTGAGAAATTCGAGATGCTTTGTTGAAGCCAGTATGTGATTTTGTTAAGCGCCCAACAATTTTATTGATTTCTTTTTCATTATATGCATATTTCCAATTTGGATCTAAAATGTTCAAGTTAAACATTTGAAAGTAGAAATGATTCACAAATTATTTTAGATTGGGTACCAATTCAATGGATAAGTTAGGGTTTGATCACATCTATGACTACGCTTTTGAATAGACTTTGAAATATGATTTTGAATTTTCTTGAGGGAGTGATTTTTTATCATTCACATTTTAATTCTTTTTAGTTTTCTGCGGATTGTTTTTGAGATAATAATGAAGGAAATATGAATCAAAAATTTTTAGTGTGATTGTCAATTATAATCTCAAATTAATCTTTCTTGATTCTAATCACTACTTATTTATTTATTGGTTTTTCCTTTTTGTCTCTCGGACATGTTTTGGTTATTGTGCCCATAATTATTTTACAATGAACCATCCAGGATTAAATTATTGCATTATCTAATGGCTCTTAATCAACCATTTTTAGGTTTTTTTCTTCCATAAGTGGATGGTCTCTAGTGGGAGTGTTCATATTGTTGGAAATATTTTACCAGCAGGTCATTGCCTCTATATTATAAGAGTGGCTATTTCGTATTTTCATCTGAGCACAAGTTTCACAATAGCCTTGCTTTTATTTTTTAACCGATATTTTTATCGATAAGATTCGACTGTAAATCTGCTTTGTCAAAATGCAGCTTGGGTTGTAATAATATAGATTCAACTCTATTGACTACCATTGTATATTTGTCTATTTTTGTTTACCTTTCATTTTTCTGATACCTTCAGTCCACAATAATGAGCATTAAAATCAATTGCAGCACCCTGCCTCTGTTTCCCCAGTCTTGGCTGTTGAGATAACCATATTTCTATATGTTATCTCACTATTGAAGTTTTAATAGGCTTCTAACTTTACAACATATTCTAATTTAGCTTTTAATTGGTTGAAGTCAAACTTACATCTCTTAGGGCTTAATCTTATTGGCTTGGCAAACTAAATTTGCCTAGCATTTCTTTTCTTAATCCATATCACTTTAGCTAGATCACCGCTTTTGATGGATTATGGCTTCGAAGTTTATGGGTCACCACATCTTTTTCCTGGCATAATTTATCCATCATCTCAAGGGTTAGGACTGTGCTGGCAGTTTCTCGGGCTCAAAATCTTTCAAGTCCTAGTAAGTTATTTAAGCTCTTCTAAGAAATATCCATTTATCTTACTTGATAACCATGATTGCAATTATATTTGTTTCCCATGTTGCATTCTCATTTCTGATATTACAAGAAACATTCTATAGACTTGCTTTATTGGCAATTTTGTATGTTTTTGCAGGCTCTATGCTGATTTGGATTAGTATTATTTAAGAATAACAATTTCTGTTGTCTATAATGTCAACTATGTTTTTATGTCTCGCTTTTAGCTTGGTGGCATTAGGTTTTTGGATATTGGTTGGATATAAAATGATTTTGTATTTGAATTGTGTTTGTGGTTTCATTGCTCTATTATGCAGTGAGAAATTAAGAGAATGCATGGTGGAATCTCTGTTTTGATCTGACGAACAATTGTTTTTAAGCTTTAACGAATCAGAGGATCAACATGCTCTGATACTTTGGGTGTATCGATGATTTAATTTCATTTCCAGTTCTTTTTTTGTATGCATGGTGGAATTAATTATATTTGTTTTTGATGACATACATTGAAATCTTTTACCTTGGAGATCTTTCAAAGAAATACGAAGCTTCTAATTTTTTGTTCAAACTTTTTATTTTAGTTGCTTGATGATTCATTTTCATTTACAGGACATGTAGCCATAGACATGCGCTGGATATTGTCTTGCTGCGCTTTGCTAAAACTCACTTCATTAACAGCAGTTGACTTGACTCTGGCTAGCACTACTATATCCGGACTCTTTTTAATTTATTAAGCGCTTTCTTTTGTTATTGAGTCATTGGATGACAAATATGCTTAATTAAAGATATTATTGCTAATCCACTGCAGTTATTGTCTTTTAATGAATCTTAGATCCTACTTGCATGCTAGGAAAGTTCTTCTTCATTTTCCCTTCCTATGTGATTTAGGTTTCATGAATTGATAATTGGCATGAAAGTCGTAAATGTTATTTCGTGAAATAGTGCATAATCAACAACTAGTATATATATATATATATATAGTCTGTGATACGAGTCTGGTGTTCCCACCACCTATAGAATTGGTACAACAAGGCTCTAATTTAGATGTTGAACAAGAAAATGCGTTGAGCTCATTACAACATACACTTGTAGAATTCTGCACAACATGATCCTATGAACAGTTTTTAACTAACCAATGTTAACATATATTGATCACTCTTTTAATTAATCATTACCTACCCAAGTAATTGTTTTTAAACAAAATAAATAGAAGTAAGAGAAATAATGGTAACTCTTAATTAATTGTATCAATTCAATTACTCGGAATTATAAGGTGAACTGTTTATTAGGTTATGTTATGCTGAGGGTCAGATCAAAAACATTTAATGTAAAAAATATTGAGGCAAAAAAATCGCAGGTCAGTATGGATTTTTTTCAAATAGAAAGTCTACAAGTTAAAAGATAACAACAAATAAAATTCATATTGCATATGCTGTGATTCATAACTCCAATATAGAACAATATGCCTGACATTCTAGAAAAATTTTAGCTCTATCCAACGGCCGGGTTGAGAGTTATGCTTGATAAAGCAGAAAAACAAAACAACAAGCATAATTATGCTAGAATCTTAATTTTCTTGTTCAACCTATTCTTAGATCGCATTAGAGCTCTTTTGGCATTGTTTTTTTAATTAGCTCCAATAAGTCAATTGTGAAGCCTCCTAATCTACTTATTTTCTCCTAACTTGAGTTTCAAATTAAACCATGTAGGAGTTTCTCAACATGAAATAGTCATCTTGACGTGGTCTAAAGGCAAAACGGATTATCGGTAAAATCACAGTTTGGATTTTAAAAATCGGGATGATAATTTTTTTCATATTAAGACAACAACATATTAGATCAATCAAGGCCTGCGGGACTTAACTTGTCAAACCTGCGACTCGCGGGTCATAAACTCTACTAGGTTTAATAACTTTTTAAAAAAACTATTTTTATTTAATTATATTATAATAAAATAAACACTCACAAAAATCAAGCACTAACCAAATAATTGTAATGTTGTTTGAAACAAGATAACCTAAAAAATTAAATAAATTAAAAAGGTCAATTAAAATTAATCAATAATAAAGGAAAAAATTTTTATAGAAATGAGTCACCTGCTTGTACTATTTATATAAATGGTGCAAAAAGGTGATTCCCTATCAAATATTTTACTGTTGGGGGTTATTCCTCTCGATTCTTTTGCGATGTTGGTAAATTTTCTTTAAAAAAACTTTTTCCGTATCAACTGCTTATGTCTACTTAAAATTGTATTAAACTAGTATTTTAGGATATGGATCCACAATGATGGAAAGCAATTACATCATTGGTTTGATGATAAAAAGGTAACATAATTATACTACTTTTCTAAAAGAACTAGGGTGTTTTTTTTATATTGTTCCTAAATTAGCAATGAAGAAGGTTAATGTACTTGTTTAATTCACATGATAACAACTTTGCTGTCGGAGTTCAATTAGTTGGACATACCTGTGAAAACCTAGGTGTTGTGAGTTCGAGAGGATTGGAAGAGGAAATAAAAAAATAAGTCAGCCTAAAAGTTTTCTTTTTAAAAAAGGCTTAATAAAAAAATATAAAGTGAGCCTTTGCTTTATAAATTTTTATTTGAATTTTTAAAATTATTTCAATTATTATATATGTGACATAATTTTTTTTCATGAAAAGTTCAATTCAAATCACATTTTATTCTTAGAATTTTTAAATATATTTTGAACATGCTTTTTATCATATTTATTATTTTTTAACTATCAATCACACATAGTAAATATAAACATACTATTTTGATATATTTTAAAATTTGTTGTGACAATTATAGAATATCATTTAACAGAAACAATGTTTCTAGTTAAAAAAAAAAAAACTTGCATCTACTAAGATAAATAAGAAATATGTTAATAAAAAAATATCTTGATGTATAATAATTCAAAAAAACTATATTTTCAGATTAATAACAACGCCATGAATTTCCTTAGACTTCGATATTTTCGTTTTGGTTTTGTGCTTTTTGATCTCCACAATGTAGCACTAGCATACAAACTTGTATATTTTTAAAGTAGTGTTTTTGCTACTGTCCAGGACAATAGAGACAAAGATAGAGGACAAAACAAAAAAACAAGATGGAGATAAAAATTGTGTTCAGTAGTGATGTAAAGACAAAGTGACTATTTGCATACTGTTTGATTATGGTAGGACAAGAAAGAATAAAATATATATTTTACTTTATAAGTATGTTGTCAAACTTTATATTTAAAATAATTAGTTTATTTTTACTAGCTTATATGAGGGTTGAAATTAATAAAATTTAAATAATCTTAGTAAAAATCAAGGACTCACTGGGCAAGTTGACCCGAGATCTAGATGGTTCGAGCTAAAATAATCGACCACTCAACCCTGAAAAAACAGAGTCAACCTAAGATAAAACATGGGTCAAAAGCCCATTAACTTTTTTGAAAAAGAAAATTCATCAAAATATATAAGGTTTCTTTGACTATTTATTTTTGAAAAAAAATCGGGTTTATCGTGCTGACCTTCCCAATCCATGACTTGAACCTTTCTTGGGTCAACTTCCAAGTTGAGTTTTAAACGATGAGATAATAACCATTTTTATCAATCGTTAACTTCGAATTGACATGTGTGTAACCAACATAACCCATGACCTAAGTTTTGCCCCCGTGACTCCGGTCGGTTTTTAAAATTATGATAATAATAATTTTTATCCATACACTTCTTAACTGGCCACCCTCCCGACGTGTGACTACAGCCTTGCTCTAAGTTGATCATCAAATCAAGTTTTAAAACTATGATAATAACCATTTTTATTTTATGTTGATGGGTCGATCTGGGTTGACTCACCTAACACGTGACTCGTGCCTTGATCTTAGAGCTCGATCCTCATTCTAGTTTTAAAACTATGATAATAATCATTTTTAACCGGTTGCAGCATACTGACCTAAGTTAATGATCAACGTCACTGCGTGACCTAAGAATTGCCCAAGTCGACCTTCAAATTGAAGTTTTAAAATATGATAATAACTATTTTATTCTTATCTTGACATATGTCCAATTCGACCAAAGGCCCTGAGGCCTCGACTAATGACTCGGGCCTTGACTAGTGACCCGAGACTCTGGTCTCGATTCCACTCTCGAGTTGAGTTTTAAAGTTATGATAACAATCATTTTTATCTTTATATGTCTTAGTTGGACAATTTGGAATTGAGTATTTTTTATAAGGATATTTTAGGGAATAAAAAAAAATAAAAATATTATCTTTAGAGACATGTCCCTTTTATACCTCATGTTTTAAAAGTATAAAAATTCACTCTAAAATTATTTCAGAGAAAAATTTATTTTGTGTTTGTCTTTATATTTATCTCTTTAACCAAACATATTTATCGCCTCTATTGTCTCCATCCTTTTTAGACAATGACCAAACAACTACCTAAGATCTATAACTGTCAAGGACAAACTTGGCTTTATTTCATTCTCGATTTCTTCCGTCGATGTCTCACCATTTGTAGAGGCACTCTGATCCAAATGTAGAATCTGAGAGAAAAAAATTCACAATAAGTAATATTTGAATCTTGGTGTTTTTTATTGGCTTAAAAATTACCAACCCACCAAAACCCCTAATCTAGGATTTTAGTTTCAATGAAGCTTTAAGCTAGATATAATAACTATGATTTCATACAAAATTACTATGAACTTCCCTTCTATGTCTTCTTATTTACTCATTTGATTTTATAATGTTAAGATGTTCACATTTATATCATGATTAAACTCGAGGGTATCATTGAGTTATTGTCTCGGGATATATAAAAGGATGAAGACAATAAAGATAAAATTGTGTGTTGGTTGAAAAGATAGAGATATAAAAATAATTTATTCATAGGACAATTTTAGAGTGAATTTATATACTTCCCAAAATAGAAGGTATAAAATAAGATATATCTTATAAGCAATAAGTATTATTTTTTTATTTGTAAAATATCATTGTAAAAAAAAACTTTCAATTCCAAATTATCCAATTAAGACATGCGAATAAAAAAGTTTATTATTGTAGTCTTAAACCCAACTTGGGGGTTGCTTGGAGTAAGATATGTGATCCTTTGATCTAAGTTAATGTAAGAATAAAAATATTATTATCATAATTGTAAAATCCAACTCAAGGTTTTGGGTTGACCATTGACTTGGGTTAATAAAATAATAAAAGTGGTTATTATTATAATTTTAAAACTTAACAACCTGGAGGTTAACTCGGGTAATGCCCGTCATAGATCGGGGAGGGTCAACTCGCTGACCTGGTCAATATAAGGATAAAAGTGGATTATTACCATAGTTTTAGAACCTAACCAAGGGCCGACTCAGGCCAAAAGCTCATGTCATGGGTTAAGAGGGTTAATGTATGGATAAAAATGATTATAATCATAATTTTAAACTCCACTCAAAAGTCAACTCCTGGGAAAGCCTAGGCCATGGATTTGCGAGGGTCAACCTGGCTGATCCAATTTTAAAAGAGAATCAACACAACTGTTTTTGACCAAGGTTGTTTTTGTAAAAAAATAGCAGTTTTGACCCTTGTTTTGTCCCTTGAGTCGACATGTTTTATCCCAATCAACTCCAGGTTTTTATTGGGTCAATCCTTCACCCATCTTTTCTTAAACTTGGATTGATCTAGGCCCGGTAGGACGCAGTAGGTCCTGAGTTGATCCACTAGCGTAGTCTATATTTTATAACTAAGGTTATTATAATATTATGAATTTCAACATTTAATATAATCTAAAGTAAAACAAAAATTTAATTGGCCTTGTATAAATATATAAGTTTAACAATAATACATATTAAAAGAGTAAAATAATTTTTTTTATTTATCATTCATCAAAATAATATATAAATACAGTTACTACCAGACAATTTGTTTTCATCTTTTGTTTTTGCCTTCTTTCATTTGTATTCATAGTTTTCGTCTTTTTGTCCATAATAGAAACGAAATACCATCTAGTTGATAACATACAGAAACTTCATGTTCAAGCCTTTCTCTTGTCATTTATTTTTAAATAAATGGAAACACAATTGCGAGAAGAAAAGGGAAGAAGATATTATGTGATCCTGGTGCTATGCAACATTTTGAGATAACAATATTTTGATATTTCCATTAATTTATAATATACAAATATATTTCCACGTTTCTTTTATTTGGATATAACATTTTTCCAATCGAATTTGTTTTTTTTTTTTTTGAAATTCTATGTTTCAGATATTTTTTAACAATAAAAATAGTCATTGAATGAGTTATAGTTCAATTAAAATCAAAATGTGTTAAGTACAATGGATTCTACATGATAACTATAAATAGTAAACAATGTGTAATTAGACTGAATTGAAGTTTTTTGATATTTCATCAGTTTTATGATATTTAATAACTTACAAGTTTTTCGATATTCTAGGTAAATAATTCATTTTGCTAAAATAATAATAATAATAATAATAATCACCTTAAAACATTCTAATTAAAAAAGAATATTTCAAGTTTATTTTTAATGATTACTTATACAATGAATTTTTTTAATATTTCAAGTTTTTCGTATAATAATTTTTGTACAAATTTTTTATCCAGGAAAACTTTGGACAAGACAAAGATCAATCCTTATCATGTCCAAAGTGTATATCAAACATTTCCAACTTGCCATGTGCAACAAATATATCACAACTTGTTTTTATTGCCAGAAAACAAAAAAAGAAAGAAAAGAAAAAGAAATAGGAATCTGGAAAAGAATAAAAAGTCATCTACTGGGAAAAGAATAAAGTCATCTACTTCACTTTAGTCCAGCATTCCTCAGCCTCTCGGCCTCCCCTCCCCTCCTCCTCCGCCTCTAGGGAACCGCCGCCGCCAATAAGGCTTCAGATTTCTGCCAGGTGCTTCCCTTTTCTATCATGTTTGTTTTTTAAAATTGACGGGTTTTTCATTTATTCATTGTAATTATTATTCAGGAGACGGAAATTCTATTTCTAATAATTAAATTAAAAAAATAATCGATCCGATGAAATCTCTGCTGATGTAACGTAATTCGATTTTTAATAAGTAAATTAAAAATATATATAACCGGATCGGATGAAATCGCTGCTCGTGAACGCAATCAAAGAAACGCACAATCAGCTGATTCTAATATTTTCTTTTTCAACCCCAAATAATTTACACGGTATTATCCGATTTTTTCACAGTTATTGTTGTGGTAATCAAGCCCTTGAATTCCTTGAACCCAAATTTATTTTATTTTATTTTTTATTTTTATTTTAAGTTGAGAATAGAAATCAATTCAAATCTTTTAGGCTCGATCGATAATTTGTTTAGTTTATGCAGTAGCTGGAGTGGAAGGGGATATTACTGCCGGAATGGCCGAAAAATGAGCTGTTTGGTTGATTCTTCTTTTTGAATTTCACTGAAATTCTTCAAAATTATTGTGTTTTAACAACAAATCGATATCCTGGGTTTTATGCTCGCTCACACATGGAAAAGAAAGAAAGAAGAAAAGAACTTTTAAATTTTATAATTTGGTCATGTTAACGTGAAAAAAATAAAAATAACAGGTCTGCCTTGATAAATCCCTACAGGATATATCTTTCTTTTAGGACTGTCAGCTGGTCTTGAGTATGAGGTGAAAGCTTGAGAGCATGTGGAAGTGTAAAACAAATGACTTCGTTCACTTCACCCCAAAGGCGTAGCTGTGCATCTAGTTAGGAAGAACATTTTATAACTTACCTCACGGTCGAGCATGGTCAGGGTTATTGTGTTGTTGATTCCGAGAAACATGTGCCTGTAAATTTAATCTTATTTCAACAAGAGTTGTTAAGTTGATTCTTATCAGTCTGCTCATTAGAGTTGATGATAACATGAAATATTCATAGTTAATGCTCGCCGTTTTCTTCTTCTTTTTTCCTGGCTTAAAACGTCCTAGACAATCTCTTTGGGATGGGTTATTGTTTGTAGGCCTCTTCATGTTCTATTTGCTGGGGTATTTAGACTGCTGATATTCATCGGGGGATTGAAAAGCCTTGTTTTATGACTTTGTTTTGTTTTCTTCTTCTTTCTTTATTCTTTTGGGGATGTGGTATTCTCCTCGTTCTATTTACACTATTTGCTCCCTTCAACATTTATTCTTTCCAGAAAGTTAATCATGCATAAATAACAAGAACAGGAGGAGGGGGAGGGGTTTGACTGTATGTAAATGCTTGCGAGTAAAATTGGTAAGCACTTGAAAAAGGTCCTGTGCTGAATCTAAATTGGTAAGATGTGATATACCGATATCTAGAAAGATAACTTAATCTATCTATTGAAGTAAAGCATTTAAATGGGCATACAATGTTTTGGATCATTAAATATCTGTTTGATCAGAATCTGTGAACCTAAAAACCACAATGAATACAAATGCAAGTTTGTCATTGTAAACATTGCATCGATGATGCATCACAAGTGTTGCTAGAAAACATCAAGTTAAAATTGAAGCACCATGAGTTTCTCTATGGCTTGGTTTACCAACACTCACCATCTGTTGGTGCGGCAAGTTATAAACTAGCTAGCTAGTTTTTTGCTTCTGGGTTTTAGAAGCACCAAGGAAGATTCAGGCCCAAATCTTGCTTATAATACCCGAATACCCGAATACCCAAGATCCTAGCACCTTGCCCTGAATGGTCGTGTATATTTGTTATGGCTGTTCAGATTTTATGCATCCATATTTGGTAGAATTCCTTTAATAAAGTACATGCTATTAGATGGAAGTTCTTTTTTAAATCTATTCAAGTCTGAATAAACTGATATTCCAATTTTCATGACTTTGATGTGCTCTTACTCTTCTGCTGTTCCTGACTTTCTTTTAGGGTCTATTCTAACGTGCAATATAATTAATTTTTTTGTGGTGATAGAAGTGATTTTTTTGGTTGGCCAAAACCCCATGGATGCCAATAATCGGAGGCCCACTGCCCTAGGGCGGAGAACCTGTGATGGACACAGGAGATTGGAGAACTCAATTGCAGCCTGACTCACGGCAAAGAATAGTCAACAAAATGTAAGTATCTGTTTGCTAATATGTGCAAGTGCTGCAAAATAGTATATCTTGTATTTAAATGAAAGAAAAAGAGAAGGGCAAAAGGTTAATTAAAATCAGCAGGACTGCCATGAGGCAACCTCAAGTATCATACACCTCTGTTTTTGTCTTTTTCATTTTTCACTTGTTTCTCACAAGAAGTGAACTCGAGGGAATAAAAAGTGCTGGGAAGTAATTTTTGTTGGAACTTCTTGTGTAACATCTTCTTTTGATGATGACCTCTTGGATGGCTGCATGAAGCTTGTTCCGCTTTAAATTTCAAGGTTAATCTATTGCTATGAGCATTGGTGTTTCAATTTCAACCTTGAGTTGCAACTGAACTTAAATGAATAGTGTTGGATTTGGGCCTTCTATTTGCTTTAACTTCTGCGGGATTGAAATGATAGTGATCTTAAAGTACAAAAGCAGCAGACAAAAATCAATTAGCCACAATATATAGTGTATGGTTTCCTAGTTTCTCAGTATAAAGCTGAATGTTTTGGTGATATCTCCACATCCAAAATCATATAGACAGCTACTACTGCTGGCACTTACAGTAGCCAATGAGCACTGTAGAGTATATATTGCAGCGTGAGATAAGGTTAACTCATTGCATTTTCATAAATTAAAAGGATTTCTCTTCTTTTCTTTGTCAATTACAGTGCATGTATAAAAGTTTTCTTACTCAGAGTAAATGCTATTGTAATGTTTTCACAGAGTTCCCCTGGTTTGCAACTAATGCACTTATTTATCTTGGAGCATAGCCATAGCCATAAATGGAAGGTTCTTCTGGTTCAAGAAAAATTAACCATGAAGCTCGTAACTAGAATTTTAGACAGAAGGGTGGCCAAGTAAACTCCTACCTCTGGAATAATAAGGGGAAAGGAAGTAAAAATAGATGTTTGTATTTTGATGCCATATATTACTTTACTAACACTCGGCTATATCATTATTTGTTTTTACTTTTTGCTAATGATTCTGTTGTATACATTTCTGATATTAGTGTGGTGTATGAGTTCACAGTTCTTTCTCACTACTGCTAACTTCTCTATACCTGCCTTGTCATTAAAAATTAAATGCAATGTTTTACATGTGCAGAATGGAGACATTAAAGAGGCATCTTCCGTTTTCTGGTCAGGAGGGATTACAAGAACTCAAGAAAGTTGCCGTGACGGTTTGAGGAAAAGATTTATACTGCCGCCACCAATCAGGTATTCGGCTAATGCCAGGTTCAATAATTTTGATATTCTCTAGACATGAATATACACATGCATAAGTTTGTGGATTTATGCATGTACACATGTGTGTGTAGTGTGTCCACACTTCCTCACTGGTCATTTCTGTAGATTCTTATCTTTCCGTTAATTCTCTTGACAAGTGTTTTATTTAGAGTGACCAAGGTTCTTTTCAAGTACAAGGGAAGTGTGCAAAAAGCAAATAACGAATCAATACATAAATAATTAAATAAAAAAAGGAGACACAGAAGTATATCCTCACAGAAGATGCAAATACAGAAAGCCTAGCATATTAGAAAGAGCATATATCTCTTTTCCCCTTCTCTTGTAACATGGACTGCTCAGAGATCTAATGTTTTGTTATTGATATCTGATTTCAGTCTGATTATCTGCGTAAAATATCTCTGAAGATGCTTACAATGGAGACCAAGTCTCAAAATACCATACCCACTGGCAATGGTAACAAACCCCTGGATCCAGGAGGTAATAATGCAGCCAAGCATTGAATTTCTAAACATCCTTACCTTTTGTTTTATATTTTGCATTGTTATCAAACTCTTTTACATTTTATTGCTGCATATTGCTACGCACATACCATGCTTTTAATAAAAAAATTGAGTAATTTATGAATGTTCAAAAAATTACAGATCATTTTTGCCCCCTCCCCCAGCCCCAAAATTGTCAAATGGCACTTTTATGCTTTGAGTCAAAACCACCTTAATTATTTCCCTCGTAACTTTATGTGTGAACTGTCAATGTTTCATTTGTTTTTCTTGTTCAATGCCTTCTTTTTTTCCTTTGACATGGTTATCCTTTTTGCCTTTTATCTTGAACAGCATCTCATAGTATGCCGCCTCAAGTTCACAACCAAGGGCAGTCGCTCCCTATCTCATTGTCCACTAATCAGCCTCAAGCATGTCAGCAGTTATCACAAAACATGCAGAATAGTATGTCATCTAATGGAGTTCAAAGTTCTGCTGGTTTACAATCAGCAATGCCTTCTGTCTCCAGTTTAACCCAGACTATCCCAAACACTGTTGGACAGAATGCTAACATGCAGAGTATCTCTGGTGTTTCACAAAACCCAGTTGGGAATTCAATGGGACAAGGGATTCCCTCCAATATGTTTGTCAATTCTCAGAGACAAATGCCAGGCAGGCAACAGGTTGTTCCTCCACAGCAACAGCAGCAGTCCCAAAATCCTCAGCAGTATCTTTATCAGCAGCAGATACAACAACAGCTTTTAAAGCAGAAGCTTCAACACGGAAATCATCCACACTCACATGTGCAATCTCACATCCACCAGCAGCAGCAGCAGCAAAACTTGTTACAGCCAAATCAGTTGCAATCTGGTTTGCAAACATCAACTGTTATGCAGCCTTCAATGATGCAAACCGTCTCTGGTCTTCAACAGAACCAACCATCTTCTGTTCAACAGTCAACACAACCAATGCTCCAGCAACATCCACAATCAGTCCTCAGGCAGCAGCAACAACCTCAACAATCTGCTGGTATTCATCAGCAGCAAACACCAATGATGCAGCAGCCACTATTGCCTCCACAACAGCAGCTAATGGGGCAACAATCAAATACCACTAACATGTCGCAAAATCAGTTAACTGGACAGCAAAACATTGTTGGGGACTTGCAGCAGCAGCTAGGGCAGCAGAATAACCTTCAAAATCTGCAGCAGCAGCAGTTAATGGCTCAACAAAATAACCTCTCAAGCATGCATCAGCAACAGTTGGGCCCTCAAAGTAATGTCACTGGTTTACAGCAACAGCAGTTGCTTGGAGCTCAGCCTGGTAACTCAAGCGTGCAATCTAATCAGCACTCTCTACACATGCTGCAACAGCCCAAGGTTACACTGCAGCAGCAAGCACAACAAAGTGGAAGTGCTTTGTTGCCGAATCAAGGGCAGCAGTCACACTCACAGCTGCCACAGCAGCAATTGACGGCACAGATTCAATCACAGCCTGGACAGCTGCAACAGCAATCAAATCCATTACAACATGATCTGCAGCAAAGGCTTCAAGCATCAGGCTCCTTGCTTCAACAGTCAAATGTGATTGATCAGCAAAAGCAGTTGTATCAACCTCAAAGAGCCCTTCCAGAAACGTCCTCAAGTGAGTTTTTCTCATCATTGCAGCTTTCTAACCTTGCTCCAACTTTAATTTTGCAGCTTTGTGCTTTCATGTTAGATTATAACATATTTATTTAAATTTCTTGAAAATACAATAATGGTTCAAGTCAGCAATGCTCTTTCTGGTAGCTTTATGAGCTACGGCTGCCACTTATGGCATCAGAAATGCCACTGCTATTGGAACCATTGTAATCACACATACATTTGTTATGACATCATGCCATCCAGAGCATTGCACCAACTGTTCACCTCTCATAATGGTTCAAGTCAGCAATGCTCTTTTGGTAGCTTTATGTGCTACTGATGCCATTGCTATTGAAACCATTGCAATCATACTCATTTGTTACCACATCATGCCCTCCAGCTCATCGCACCAACTGTTCACCTCTCATTTTGAATTTAACGGACGTGAGTTTTAAAAATATATGTATAACTGGACAATGCATTTGACGCTAGGGTAACTAATCATCAGCCAATTGATTTTTTATGGGAAGAAAGAAACTAGCAAGTGGATTAACTCTGAGGCACTTAAGGTTTGGTGTGCTGATAAATCATCACCTTGCTGGAAAAATCTCATGATCACCTCCTCGATGCTAATTCTGTAAGGCATGTGAAGTGTTTCTCTGTCTGTTTGAATGATTACATAACGTTAAGATGGAGTTCGAGTACTCCAAGTCCAGAAAGGACTTGTATTCCTATGTAGGAAAATACTAATGGTCCTATCTAGGATAGAGAAAACCTAATAAAGCTCCTTATTCTTTAGGAACAATCAAATACTAAATAGAAATAAAACCAAGACCTACAGCATTGCATTCCATAATTTTCAGCCAGTGTGAAAATTACAGAAAGACCCCTTGTGTGCGGAAATCATTAAAAAAATACATGAATTCTAATCTTTTTTTGCCTGCATCAAAATTTTTGTAGCATCCCTAGATTCTACAGCAGAGAGTGGACATGCAAATGGTGCTGATTGGCAAGAGGAGATCTACCAAAAGGTAATTTCTGTGGTTTACTGTTCATTAGATGAAGTTCATGCATGTCATAGTCTTGCAAGATTTCAATGGAAAAGGTCTCCTGGAATTTTGTACAAGGGAGTTTTATTCAGCTATGGTTGCGATTAGTTAGGAAGCATTGTAAGTTCCATGATTGCAGCAACTAACAAACGATAAATTACTGATAAGATGATTAAAGGTAAAATATTCAGATTTCTAGGTCAAGAGGGTTTTTTTCTTGGTACTGACACAACAATTTTTTCTATTGCAAATCTCTCCTTCGATTTTTTCCCAGTATTTCCATACATTTATTGTGTGGTGAGTTATTATTTTATTATTTCCAACAAGTCCAATTGACAATACTTCTTACTGTAATAGACAGGCTTGAAAACAAGAGTGAACTGTTTCTGAATAGTCATCGTTATATTTGGTTAAGTGAACAGTTATTTTCAGGATTACAAGCAAATCTGTTCTGAAACATGTGACCATGGAAGAAAGGAAAATAAGTGGACCTAATCCATTGAATCATGACCATGTCCAGTATTGTTGAATTTTTTAGAAAATGAGGTTGAAATTCTGAATCGTTTAATGGCTGTAGTTGCAATTCATAACTGCATATTTGATGAAGTCAATTTTTTTGTGCCTGGGAGGGTACTAAAACAGGAATAGGAGTGGTTGTTGATAATTAGGATTTAAGGGTTATAAATCCAAAGTTATAAAGCTAAGAAGTGTTTACCAAAGTCGTGACATCCATTGACTTGAGTTAGAACAATAGAAAACAATGGTGATTGTAGTTTGCCGTGAGACAAAGTAACTGAACTTGACCAACCCCTGAATCTTGTCTGAAGTGGTAACTACACAATCCTTTGCATCTTTGCATGCAATCAATAACGATATTCTCTTTTGAGTTTTCAGCATTGATTCCACTCTGCTATTTTTATCTCAAACAATATATGCTGTCCTCTGCCATTTTATTTATTTATTTATTATCAATTCTCTCAAGTTCGCTTATGTTTCTTTCTGACTCTGGCACGTGAAGAAATCAAGCATATGATTGATAATGTCTTGCTGTTTATATGTACTTCCTAGATCAAAGTTATGAAGGAAACGTATTTGCCTGAAATAAATGAAATGTACCAGAGAATTGCTACCAAGTTACAGCAGGTAAATTGTCTCTGTAATTTTTTCCGATTTATTTGCCCACGCATGATTCATAAACCCCCACAGTTGAGCTTTTGTATTAATTTGTTTTCCCCATCAGCATTGCTTGTCACTGTATCATCTGCACTAATTACCTCCCCAACCCAACCACCCCACAACCATGCATTGACACAGAAGAATTGGAATAGAAACATTTTTTCACTAATGTTTTACTAGTTTTGCTAGAAAGGGTCAATGCAATTTTTAATTCTCGTGTATGTTAACTTTGCTTTCCAGCATGACCCTCTTCCACAACAACCAAAGTCAGAACAGCTTGAAAAGCTGAAGGTATTGAAGGTCATGTTGGAGCGCTTGATAACATTCTTACAGGTCTCTAAAAACAACATCACGCTTAATTTCAAGGAGAAATTGGGTTTCTATGAGAAGCAGATTGTATGTTTTCTAAACCCAAGCAGATACAGGAAGCCTATTCCTAATCTACAGCAAGGACAACCTCCCCAACCTCGTATTCAACCTATGCAGCAACCCCAATCTCAAGTTCCTCAATTGCAGTCCCATGAAAATCAACTGATTCCCCAGTTGCAATCAATGAATACGCAAGGTTCTGTACCACAGATGCAGCAGAACAATATGTCAAGCTTGCTGCATAATTCCCTTTCAACTTTATCCGGGGATTCGACGTCACAATCAAACATGATGAATCCAATACAACCAGGCTCCAATTTAGATTCTGGACAAGGAAATGCACTGAGCTCATTGCAGCAGACACCTGTAGGATCTGTACAAAAAGAATCTCGTGAGCATTTCCCAACCAACCAAAGTTAACACATTGTCAACACAAAGTGGGGGAGTATGCTGCAGCCAAATATTCCCCTTCAGTCGAATTCCAATATGATTCAACACCAGCATCTAAAACAGCAGCAGCAGCAGCATGAACAACAGATGCTACAAACACAACAGCTTAAACGATTGCAGCAACACCAGAATTTAATGCAGAATCAACAGATGCAGCAGCAGCAATTACACCAGCAAGCTCCGTCTCCTATGCCAGGAGATTCTGACAAACCAGTTTCTGGTATTTCCTCACTCTTAAATACTGGAAATATTGTACACCAACCATCTGTTGCACAAGCACCGGCTCCATCCCTTGCAATTGGCACTCCTGGGATATCTGCATCACCTTTGCTTGCAGAGTTTACCAGTCCTGATGGTGCTCATGGCGGTGCTTTGACAACTGTTTCTGGCAAGTCAAATGTTACAGAGCAATCACTTGAGTGCTTGATTAAAGCGGTTAGTGATGCTCTCCTTTTGGTTTTACTCCACCCCACCCTTATTTTGGAGGTTTCTGAAAAAGAAAGAAACTTCTTTGTGAATGAGATGGTGATGCTGTAATTTTTTTCCCAGGTGAAATCTCTGTCTCCCAAAGCACTTAGTGCATCTGTCGGTGACATTGGCTCCGTTGTCAGTATGATTGACAGAATTGCTGGTTCTGCAGCTGGTAATGGATCTAGAGCTGCAGCTGGTGAGGATTTGTAGCAATGACAGGATGTCATCTTCTTTCGTTTTTGTCTTTTTTTATTTTTCACGTGTTTCTCACAAGATGGGAACTCGAGGGAATAAAAAGTGCTGGGAAGTAATTTTGTTGGAACGTCTTGTGTAACGTCTTCTTTCGATGATGACCTCTTGGATGGCTGCTCTTGGATGGCTGCATGAAGCTTGTTCCGCTTTAAATTTCAAGGTTAATCTATTGCTATGAGCACTGGTGTTTCAATTTGAAACTTGAGTTGCAACTGAACTTAAATGAAAAGTGTTGGATTTGGGCCTTCTATTTGTTTTAACTTGTACAGGGTTGAAATGATGGTGATCTTAAAAGTACAAAAGCAGCAGGCAAAAATCAATTAGCCACAATATATAGTGTATGGTTTCCTAATTTCTCAGTATAAAGTTGAATGTTTTGGTGATATCTCTACATCCAAAATCATATAGACAGGCACAGCTACTGCTGGCACTTGCAGTAGCCAATGAGCACTGATATATATTGCAGAGTGAGATAAGGTTAACTCGTTGCATTTTCATATATTAAAGGGTTTTCTCTTCTTTTCTTTGTCAATTACAGTGCATGTGTAAAAGTTTTCTTACTCAGTGTAAATGCTATTGTAATGTTTTCACAGACTCCCCTGTTTTGCAACTAATTCACTTCTGAATATATCTTGGAAACAGAAAGGCAATCAACAAAGAGTAAGGCATCTTCTGATGAAACAAAGAAATTTAATACCCTAAACTAAGCAGCAGGTAGAAGGCAAAAACTGAGCACAAATTTCCAGGAAGGGACAAACGAAAAAAACCAAAAAGAAAGCAGAGAAAAATACAGACTCAAATTCACAACACCCATTTTCTTTCCAGTGGAACACTTTAAATAGTTTATTAAATTTATAATGATCTGATTTCTACGCATATAAAAAAATCAACTTAATGATCAATTCTCTATAATTTCGGCATTACTAAAAACATCCAAACTAATAAACTATTAGTTATTATAGTCATTTTAATAAACATTTTAGTTATAAATTCACCAAACATTTTGAACAATTTATATTGATGAATTAACAAGTAAATTTTAGATTTTTTTGACTTATTAGTTCCTTCATGAGTTACTTGTAAATCATGCTATATATGTCTAAGCATTTTTATAGAATATAATTCTATCAAATTCACTTTTACCCAATGTATAAAATATTCATGGCTTTAACATCCATAAAAAATAACTTTTTATCATTGTCCGTGATATTCACTTCTAGTTTTAGAAATCTCAATACTATTTTTCAATTTTATATTGGTTGGTTTTTTCAATTAATTTTATGTTGATTTTTTAACTTATTTGGTTATTTTATTCACTCATGGATTCGACAACTAGGGCTGACAATAACTTGGACAGTGGACGGTCTAAGGCATGCGAGGCGATTCTGGCGCGGCATGTGTGTTGGCGATGGGGCGCTTGGCTTGTGGGAGAACATGCCAATGTAGTTCAGCAGTTTGGGAAGCAGTTGTCGGCGCTTGTGGCGATTTCTTATGTGGGGAAGAAAGTGGCCAGAACATGGGATAATGGGTGCTCCAGCTGTGTAGGAAGTTAGAGGCAGTTTATACTTGTAACTTCCATTATCTTGTAATTAGATAGGCTGTAAAATGTGTAGCATGAAGAACGTGAATGGGTGAATGGGCATAGCACATAAGAAGGACTTTGTGTAATCCTTTAATTGAGTAAATGAAAAGGTTGGGACTTGTTCCTGTAATCACTGTGTTGTGCATTTTGTTTATATTCCTTTGTGTTATTCCGCTTGCTTGTGACATTGAAAGAACGTGGGGATCTCTTGGGTTTGTGGGACAAATTAGTCGTAGGCAAAACACGAGTAAATAGATGAGGGAAAGGCTGAGTCTAAGCGGGACTAGGATCGCCGTGCACGCAGGTTTGTTTTGGGACGAAAAATTGACCCGTGTCAAGTGGTATTAGAGCCGGGTTTGCGTTCTTGGCAAGACAACGAGACAGTTCCGTGGCGAGATCAAAGGATTGATTTGGTCGGGCCATTGTTGGGATAATTTGCGAAATTGGTGGCTTGAAGTCTTATGCTAGCGGTATGGAGACTATTTGGGAAAGGTTACTCCGTCTCAGAGGGCTTGATGGGGGGATATTCCCGATCATGAGGATCGTTCGTTCGGGATCAACTTGAATTGGCTATGGATATCACTGAAAAGGCTACTGCACAAGATGTTGAGCTTGCGGCGTAATCGGTCGCAAGTGGCAGGTTGTCGAGGAAGTGATTTCCGTCTTGAAGAAGGCAATCACAAACGCTGCTGGGGCGTTGGCTTTCCAAGCCGAAAGTTCCGGAACCCGAAAACCTTTGCTGGAGCGAGGAGTTCAAAGGATCTTGAGAACTTTTGTGGGATATGGAGCACTACTTCGGTGTGGCCAAGACCAGTGTCGACGGTCAAGTGGACATCGAGGTGATGTATCTATCGGGTGATGCGAAGTTGTGGTGGCGAACAAGGACTAAGGAGGACTTGAACGCTGGTAGGCCAAAGGTGGAGACCGAAATGAGAATTGAAGGAGCAGTTTCGCCTAACAATACACAAGTTGCCCTCATTCGTTAGCACTCCCACATGCTAATTCGTCCACTGGAAGCCTGTTTTCATGAAGTTTAGACACTTCCTCCAACATCCAAGGCTTCCTTCCCTTTCCTCATGAACAACACCACATACTAAACCACTTTGAAGCACTATATGAACTCCTATATGAACCTACAATCCCTCAATTGTTCAAGTATGCAAAACCTGCAAGAATTCAATGAGACAACACATTCGGTGATCAACAAAGTCTTGCGTCAAAGTTCTTTGGAGTCAAGTTCCCAACTAAACTTGTTCAAGCATACAACATATAGCAACCAGCATCAAAATCCCGTCTAACCTGTTCTCCATAGACTACTGTTGTACCTAAGACACTTCATCAACCCCCATAAAATTTCGTTGACGCAACAAAGACTCCACACCGTTTCACCCTGTCACATGTTTCATCCACCGAAAATCCAAAACAATGTTTTTCCAACAACGGCCAAGCAATCGGTCTTCGTCACCTTGATTCGTCCATCTTCAAGATGCACGTAAATGCCCCTACCGCCTCCCCCAAAACAGTGCACCAAACCATCCCTCGTCGAAGATTCGGCTCCCGAACCGAACTCACTATATCGGTTGCCGAATCTGTCATCCCGATCAGCCCATCGTCAAGACATGCAGACTCCTAAAGCACGCTATTTCCTAGCTTGTCCATCAGCCAATACACTTTCGGCATCTTGTCTTGCTCCCATCACCCCACCGCCCACTGTCGAAGTGCACAAAACAGACTTCCGAATCTACCCCATCACAGGAAACTCGCCCAGCCATTGCCTACCTCCTCCAGGCTGGTCCCAACGTGGCTGAATTCCCATCTCAGCCACTAAGCACACGTATGGGATTCACGATACCGGTGGGTCCTCGGCGCCATCTTCCACAACAATAGCATTGAGTTTCTCCCGCCTCGGGCATTCCCCTAGCAAAGTGATTACCCTCACATATAAAGCAACTTACATTCATATTCATACCTTTTTCCTTGGCCTTCACATTTGATCTTCCCACACTAGCAGCTTGTCGAGGTTCTCCCCCACCGAATCTCTTCTTCCTTTTCATCTTGCCTATATCTTTAGGCCTCGACGAAACCCCTGAAACTCCAAAGAACCCCCTTCGCTGGACTCCGCTCTAAAGTTAGCATGTGGGAGTGCTAACGAATGAGGACAACTTGTGTGTGACTTGGGGAAGTTGCATACGAATTCCTAGAGGAGAATGGCGGAATGTGACATTGGGGTGTTACAGCTTTGTTGGTGTCCGGACGAGATTGAGGGGCATAGATCTCATAAGCTTTGGGTGGGACTCATCAAAGAACCATTTCAACCCAATAGCTTAAGTTTGTTAGGTGAGGTTCCGGATATAATTTATATTATTCTCTAACACACCCCTCAAGTGAAAGCCCTTTGGGCTTGAAACTGTCCTGCAATCCACATTACCTTTGTGCTTAATTTTTATCAAATAAATAGGGATGGTGAGATTCGAACTTCGAGACCACTTGGTCATCAAGGCTCGATACCATGTCAAAGAACCATTTCAACCCAAAAGCTTAAGCTGTTAGGTGAGGTCCCGGGATATAATTTATATTATTCTCTAACAGACTCGAAGTTTGGCTTAACCTATGGGGATACAAACTGGAATCGAGAGAAGACTTGATCACGGCTTGGGTTTTGGGCAGGAGTCGACGAAGAGAATGTTAGCTTGGCATTGCAAAATCGGTGGGACTGACATTCGGATGAAAATATGAACAAGGCCAAAAGGTTGTGTTTGGGCAATCTTGAACTATGAACAATGTGGTGCACTTGGGGTAGAGGTGCTTCAGACTTGGTTTGACGAGGACGTCGACTTCCTTTTGGTGGGGGAGGTTTGTCACAGGGTTAAAATCCGTCAAGGTATAGGCTGACGAAAAACATAGGATAGATAGTAGCTCACGAGGTGGCGACTCGTGTGTGACAGAGCAAAATCTGAGATCGTGCGCGGCAAAGACACAACAACTAACGCAGCGGTATCTTGGCGAGAGTTGGGGCTTGGGTGAGGATTGTCCAAGGCTTGATGAAACAATGCTAGGGATGACACAATGGGACAATGGGAAATTCGGCAAAAGACCGTGAAACGTCGAGGAATTCAATAGTGTCGACAAAATCGATTGTTGGGAGTTGACGTATAACTTGGACGATTGACGGTCCAAGGCATGTGAGGCGATTATCTGGCAAAGCATGTGTTTGGCAAAGGCGCTGGTTAACTTGTGAGAGAACATGCCAATGTAGTTCTGATGAGTTTTGGGAGCATGATTGTTGGCAATTTGTGGCGCTTTCTTATGTGGGGAAGAAAGTGGCCAGAACATGGGATAATGGGTGCTCCAGCTGTGCAGGAAGTTAGAGGAAGTTTATACATGTAACTTCCATTATCTTGTAATTAGATAGGTTGTAAAATGTGTAGCATGCAGCGTGAGTGGACATAGCACACAAGAAGGACTTTGTGTAACCCTTTAATTTAGTTAATTAAAAGGTTGGGACGTGTTCCTGTAATCAACTTTGTTGTGCATTCTGTTTATATTCCTTTGTGTTATTCCACTTGCTTGTGACATTGAAAGAGTGTGGGGATCTCTTGGGTTTGTGGGACAAACTAGTTGCAGACAAAACACGAAGTTAATAGATGAGGGAAAGGCTAAGTCTAGCGGGACTAGACGCTGCCGTGCGAGGTCTTTTTTTGGGACAAAAAATTGACCCCGTGTCAAGTGGTGTGTGTGTATATATATATATATATATTAAGTATGTTTTTGATATTATGGTGTAAAATATTTTTAAAAAATGTTGAGATTTTTTCCAGATTTTTTTTTTCTTTGCTTAAAAGTCATGAACATTGAATTATACATATTTATTCTCCACGGGGAGATGAGTCCGTGGGATGGGAGACCGTTGCCATCATGCAATGTTAACAAATTGGTAACCTCAAGAGGTAAGGAGCACATTCACATCATGATTGATGAGAATTTCTTCAGCTAAGTAATTGGTATAGCAACTTCACTTTCGGAGATTATTCTGCATGTTCTACTGTTTTGATTCATGAATATTTTCATGGCAATAATTGCTATGTAACAATGCACCATCTCTTCAACTACTGAGCTTTCCTTTATATTTACAGCTCTAATTTGGGATAGCAATGTCTCTGACATGAAGTTTGGATGGCTTGATCTCTTTGCATCAAGAATGTCAAGTTACTTAAATGTATTATTACACATTGGATGGTGCTGGGCCCATCAAAGCTTGATCTGTTTTTTGTTTGTTGTTCAGTTGAGAATTTGTAGATTGTTCCGTTCGATCCTCTGTCCTTGGATCATGTATGGGTGTTTTGACAGGTACTTATTTCACTCATAATAAAGTACTTTCCATTATTAGTGCTTTATTTTTCAATCCAAACCTTGGTTTTTTACCTGGATCAATTTGAATCTGAAAGAAGTACCAAAATCTAGTGTTTCAGGTACTGACGTACTGTGTCATCTTGCATGTTCTTGTGGAGCTTTCTGAGTTGCTATTATTTTTTTTTTATCTTGTAATGAAGTCTTGGGAAGCATTTTTCATGCTTAACTTTATATATTTCCATTTTCAGATTGCTATAGTTAAAGTTTTGTATGAAATTCGTTTATTGAGTGGAAAGAGCTATTGGAAGTATGGATGCAAATGAAGATGGTTTGTTAGATCTTTGAATTGGTGTGTGGATTCTGGAAAGCTTTGAATCCTAGACATTGAGGTAATTGACATCTTTGACTCTTGATTTTGAATCAGTCTAGATTACAATTCTTCCTGTTGCCATTCTAATTTGCCAGGGAAAGAAAGAATATGCTCTTTCACTCGTCTGTGTCAGATAAATTCTACTTGTGATATATGTTTCATTATGAGTCTACTTGTACAGAAATATGATGATATTCTATGACACTGACCCAGGGTTGAAGAATAAAGCTATGCAGACATGCACTATCTAGAGAGAGTTAAGCTACTACTACCAGCCGAGGAGGCTGCTGATAGACTTGCAGGTGGTATGCTTGTTTTCAAATAAAGCTTCGGAGTGATAATGACCAGAGTATTCGATTTTTAGCTGAAGGTAAGTCACGTATTGCGTATAGAATATCCTCAGCGGTAACATGCTTTTACAAGCAGAAATGACCGATTTATTCTAGAATATAGGATATTGATAATTTGCTTATTATTTGATATGCTTCACCAATAATCCCCATCATGGGTGCAAAACTTGCAATTTTATCCTTGTAGGTTATGCTCAATCATTGTCGCAATTATTGCATGGAGCCTGTAGATCATTTTAGGCCTGCAGACTCCCACATGGTGCGGCGCTTACACTGCCATCAACATACCTCACGATCCCCATCATCGTAGCTTTACCGCCACAGCCATTATTACCGGTCTCATACCTTCTAGATTCGCCATCGTAACCATTTCTTACATACTGTTATTTATATATATATCATGACAAAAGGCCTTCCGTTAGCTGTTTTTATGATCCACAATCCATGTTTGTTATTATTATTACAATTATTATTAAGAATTGAAGCTGCAAAGCGGGGAAAGAGAAAGAAAGACTTACCCGAGCTACTACTTACGAAGACGATGGTGATGGAGGGTCAGCTAACCAATGTTACTTTCTTCCCCTCTACTTTTGTTTTTCGTTCACTTCACCTCTGTTCTTGCTTTTCTCCGCTTGTTTTCTCTTTTTTTTTTTTATTTCTCTTGTTCCCTTTGTCTCTCTCTGTTCTTGTTCCTCTTGGTCTCTCTCTGATTATCCGTGTTTGTTCATTTTTCGTCTGTGTATTTTTGTATTATCTGTTTGTGGTTCTCCCCTTCTTTGTAGCTTTTCTCTGTTCGTCCTGGTTTCTCTGGGTTTGTATTTGGTTGGTTGGATCAACAACCTACGGTGAGGGGAAGTTGAAGTTCCCTTTTCCTTGGAGGAAGGTCACAGTCTCTCTTGGCTTCTCTATGTCTCTGCTTTTCTTCCCCCGCCTCTTTGTCTCTGTGTGTTGTGGTCTTTATAAGGCAAGAGAATGCCCCATTACTGGACTGTTAGTGTCACATCGTGGGGGAGAGATACTGGATAGAGACGTGACCATGATCTCGCTTGCTTTTCTCGAATCGGTGGGATGAAGGAGATGAATAGTTAGTTTTGAGACCGCCACTGCTTTTTCACCAAATGGCTATTTTAATTTTGCCTCTGGAATAGCTTTCGTGTCATTTACAGAACCGATTTTCAATATAATTAATTTAGTTTTTAATTGGCTATTTTATTTTTAATTCTTTCATAATTATTTCTAGAAAAATCAATTAACTTTTCAATGATATCCTCATCTATTTACTTTTTTCTTTGGTTCTTTAACTTTAATGGATTCAAATCAACCCCAAACTTTGTTATTTCTTCATTAAACCCAAAATTTCATTAATTAAACTAATTAAAAACTTGTTTAAGTCTTCAAACTTATCAATTCTTCTATTTTTTTTATCAAATTAACTTCTAAATTTACAATCTCATCTTTATTGGTCCTCAAATTCTAAATTTATATTATTTTAATCCAATTCTCAAATTATTTTTATTTTTATTTTTTTAAAATTAAAAAATTGGATTATAACACATGATGTATCGTTACCGATTGATTTACATATGGGATTACAAATCGAGAGGAATCATGGTTATTTTATAAAACTGCCAAAAACTTTCAAAACCAAAGTTATTCCATAGATGTTGTATTCATGCGTGTTTGAAAAGTGTTTATTCTTAATAGGATATAAAGGCTTTTTACCTGTTCCGGAAGCTCTGTTAGCAATCTTTCTGTTACCAATATATATATATATATATATATTTCAATTCAATTTTTCCTTCTCCAGGAAAATTTTGAAATTCATTACATCCTTAGGCTTTGGTTCTATTGAATACCACCTTCCATAGTCGACTAGCGTAGCTGCCATTGGATGACTTGATTTACTCTCGATGCTTGATACCCTGAGAAAACTGCATAAACAATATTACTTGCCAGTGAAGAGTAAAGTTCGCCATAATTGAAGAATTATAGACCTAGTCTTTACCAATAAAGCAATGTGTATAAGCTGATATCATCGCAGAGATGTTGGAAATCCGTGACAACAAATTCACCATCATCAATAGTACCCTCCTTTGATCAGAAGACCAGCTATTGCTGCCCTTGTAAGTGCACAAAAATTTGCAAATCTGAACAATGAACTAAAATGAAAACTTTCCCACAAAATGAAAGGTAGGATTGTCTAGCAATGGAGCTGACGATTCTTTCTAAATACTCGTTCTCGGTACTCTACTTCAGTGAAAGCCTATAAAACTGGATAAGTAATTGGACTGCAGTGTGCCTAACCTGGAGTATAGTACTGTGCAAATTTGTCTATGAATCTTCGAGTTTTAGACTTGCTGTTTCGAGCTTCTTCCACAAGCTTTGCCATTTTAGCTACCACACAGTCTTCAGCTAAAGCAGTAGTTCTAACACTCACATTAATTACCTGAAAGTGATAAATACCCATTAATTACCACCAAAGCCAAAATGCATTCAAAACAATTCATAGGGTGTCAGAGAGAAGTATTGACACCATTTAAGTTAATAGTTCCAACTCACACTACGGAATCCACTAATTGTTTGGCAACCGGAAATGACTGCAGTTAAATCCTAGATATTTATCGCACAACATATAAGCAGGTCATTTAATCATAAATCTCGAGTAAAATCTACAAGGATAACCACCTCATGCTTTATTAATATAAAAAATCCTTAGTGGATTTCTCTCCTAACTGGAAAGGTTTTTATACATTTTTTTTTATAAACTTACTTTTTAAAGTTTCTTACAAGATTTTATACCGTAAATATTGTAAAAATATGGCAATTGTCATAATCCAATTTTAATTTCCTTTTAAAATACTTTTTTTTTTAAATCTAGATATAGCAAAAAAAAAACAACAAAAAAACTCTAAAATATATTTTTGATGCATTCGCATCATTTTCAATGTCTTTTCAAAATAATTTAAAATTCAAAAATTTATTTTAATGCGTTGAACTATTACAATGTTCATTTCAATATCTTTAATTAATTTTTTTCATTGAGTTAGAGTTAACGTTCTCATTTTTTATAAAAAAATCAAAATACAAAAATAAATAGAAAAAAAAAATGAAAAATGAAAAAAAAAATCAAAGACATAAAAAAATAAAATAAAGAACTAAAGTGAATTTCAATTTCATGAGAACCAAGCAATTAAAAAAAATAAAATATTTGACCTATATATATTAAAATATTCTGGCCAAGGGAGGTGGCCATTAAAAAAAAAAAAAACCTAAGACTAGGGGAGCCACTAAAAATTACACAACAGAAAAATACCTAAATAATACCCACACAAACAAACCTAAATTATTCCTAACCCAGCCGCCACTCACACAAAAAACAGCTGACCCTTCATCTCCTCCCATTCCAAGTTATCTTCATTACCATCATAAACCTATTTTTCACCAACAAAAATCATACCTCAGTCCATTATTGTTAAAAACATAAAACACACAAATAAAAATATCTCTCTCTCACAGTCTTCCCTATCACTGTCGACACCATACCAAGAGCTAGCAAACAAGACTTTTCCATTTCTTCCTCCTGGCCAACAGCAATACCAATGGCAGCCACCACTCCCACCGAGGTAGTTTCTTTTAGACCCAAATACACCAGCCACAGTAGCTCCACCATAAACTGTTTCCCCTCATTTTTTTCATTGTAAAGGACCAAAAGCCACATGAAAACTTCATCTTCATCTTCCCTAAATTTTCTTCTTTCCCACCGTGACTGCCACTGCCATAGCGGTGGAAAAGAAACAGCAATGCCACGTTGTCCTGCCACTTCCAGCCTCATTCCCAAGGCTAGACAAAAAAGATTCTGCATCCTGAAATTTAAACCAAAAAACTTACATCTAAGGCTTTAAGTCCTTTCAATTTTTCTAGCACACTAAAATTACTTAATAACACTTGAAGGCAAACTCTACAGGTTTTATCATCCTTTCATAAATTTAATGTTTTTTTTAGTTAATATCAAATTGAGTTAAAAATATTTTTATATTTAAATAAATATTAAATATTATTAAAAAAAAAACTTATTGGTATATAAATCCACATGCTAGCAAGTGGATGACTCATATGACTTTCGAGTGTTATGTGCAGGGCTCTTTAGTGAACAAATACTACCCTTCCCAGAAGCATTTGAATTGTCGTAGCGTCCTCTTTATGATGCAACAATGTGTGTGGCCAACACTCTGGTTTTGCGTTAGTAACCCTCTTTTCCCTTTATTTATCCTCTTCGATTTACAATCCTATCTTATAAAATTTCAAAGCAACCTTTTGATTTTATTCTTTTATATTTAGTTCTTAATTTTTTTATTATTATATATTTTATTTGAAGTAATTCATAAATTTGGAATTCTTTTTCATTTTTATCCCTTTTTAATTTTTTCATCTTTCAATTTTGATCTTTATTCTTTTGATTTCTATTTGTTTTATTTGAGATAATTTTTTTAAATTGTGTTTTTCTTACAATTTTATCCTTCTTAGGTTTTCTTTTCTAACAAATTTGATCCTCATTCTTTTAATTGTTGTTTTTTTCACTTCGGCAATTTTTTTAAATTGATTTTTTCTCCGATTTTATCCTTAAACATTAAATTGGTTGGGAATTAAGTCCTCATTCTTTTGATTTCTATTTGTTTTATTTTAGATCATTTTAAAATTGATTTTTTTTTTATAATTTCATCCTCATTTTGTTTTCCTATCAAATTTGATCATCATTCTTTTGATTGCTACTTTTTTACTTTGATAGTTTTTTTTAATTTTTTTTTAAATTTCATCCTTCAATATTAGATTGATTGGGAGTTGAGCTTATTGATTGAGGCCAGGTTTAGAATTTCACGCTTGCAAGTTTTAAAGATTAACTCAAGGTTCACCTGAGTTTGTTTTTTTTTTTTTTAAGCTCGTGTTTTTTTCAATTTAATTCTTCAATATTTATTCAGTTTTATATCGGGGTGCATTATTTTTATTTATTTGTTTTTTCTATATATTGTTTTGCTAATTTTAAAAATAGCCTAGGTTATCTTAGTTCTTTTTATTCATCTTTCTATGTTGAATTTATTTTGACAAATTTTTTAAATTAATTTTTTATTTAAATTCTATCTTTCAATATTAGACTTGTTGGTAATTAATTTTATTTTCAGTTACATCATTTAAGAATTAAGTTTTCTTGTCTTAGGCTTTGTTATTTTCTTCTCTCCTTTATATTTGTTTATCCTGGTCTCATCACATAGACCATGAGTTTGACAGTTTAGTCTAAGTTGGCTCGAGTTTTTTTTTAGAAAAGTTTTTTAATTTAATATTTATTACATTTCATCTTTTAGCATTAAGTTATTTTAGAATTAAGTTTCGTGAATCTTTTCTAATTTGCTGATTTTTTTGTCCTTGTTTTTTTTAATTTCATTCCTCTATGTTTGATTTGTTTAGAATCGGACTTTAGATTTTTTTTTAATTTGTTTTTTATTGACTTTTCTCGGTCTCATGATATGATTTATATATTTGACATGCTCATTTAAGTTGACTTGAGTAAATTTTTTCCCTTTTATTTTTATCTTTTTTCTTTAATTTGATTGATTGGGATCCTAGCTTCATCGCTTTTTGTTTTTGTTTCGGTGACCTTTTTTCTTGAAGGTTCCCATGATTTTTTTTAAATTATACCATTAATTATCATTATTTATTCTTTTATTATCCGATTAGATTATACTTTTTTTCCCTCAATTAGGTCTATGTCCCAAGTTATATTTTTTTACTTCTCTTTAAAACACACTTGCATCATTCAGGCTTTTTGTTTGGTATTGTGGTAGCTTTTGTGGTTGTGATTTGAAAAAATTTATTTTATAAAAAAGTACTTTTGGTTGGGGTTGGTTTGGTATTTATATATGTTTGGTTAAAACCGTGGTTGAAATTGAGGTTGAACAAAATGTAGTTTAATGTGTTTGGTTAAAAATGCTTTTCAAATTGAGGTTATAAAATAATTAATATATATATATATATATATTAATATTGATGGTTTTAATTTAAATATTGTAGATTTAACTACTACTATTACATCATGACATAAATAATACTTTATATAAAATATTTTTTAGTGTTCCATTAAACTATCTACAATTCCATCACGTATGAAATCCATCCAACAAGGACTATAGTTTCATTGGTTTCTTAAGCGCGTAACAACATTAAGTAAAATATTATCGGGGAACAAAATTGGGATTGCGATCAAATTCCAGAAATGGTAATGCGTTATCAGCTGATCTCCTTCTAATTTTAGTGTCATTGAATAATGTTAAACACTAGTTTTTCGAATAAAACATAATTAAAAATAAATAAAAATTTGAATTTTATTTTATTTTACTGGGTCGGACCCGGTTCAATGCATTTAGCTTTGGACTGGACCCGGTCCAGCCAGAGCAATAGAGACATTCTCCATTGTTCAAGTGAATGAGAGGAGAGTGAAACTCTTCACTCTCAAGACACAGGAGAAGGGGAGAAGTAGCTCTCAGCTGTTTTCGACAAACTTATAGTTTCAACATAAATTATATGGGTCCCACACAAACAGTAAATTAAGTTTTAATATTACCAAACATGTTGTTTGTGCAGTTTGCTTTAAAAGCTAAAGCTGCCGCGTAAACAAACATCCTCGTAAACCAATAAAAAAACCTAGCTTATGGAGTAACGCAAAAACCACAAATCTATTACTTATACTAAAACTATACCATTTTTATTATTGGAAGACTTCAATCTTGCTTGTGTTAGTTTCTTGGTATTGTTTTCGTCCATATGGATTATTAATTATTATGGATAATGAATTATAATTTACTTTAGCATCTTAAATTTCCTTCAATGTTGATTTAATACAATGAAAATGCAAAAAAATATAATACAAAGTATATTGTTACATGATACAAAAGTTAACTCTTAAACCAATAAAAATGAATTAAAAATGATTACGTCAAAAGCACATGAGTTTATATATATATATAGATATGTTAAAATTAAATTTTTTTAAAAAAGCTAAACCATGTGATTAAAGTACTGTTTATCAAGACTGACGTGGATTAGAACAATCCTTGAGGCAGCAGTGCTTTTTGTCTTTCTTTTCCTCTACTCAACTTCTTCCTTTTCCTCTGCTCAACTTCTGTCATGCTCAGGTATCTCAAATTTGACACGAGTGGGTTGGCTGTTGCAGCTGCTTGGCTGGCCTTTCATCACCTGTATTTTTAGGATTGTTGGGTTGTGGAAGATAGAATTTGAGAGTATGAATCTCTGATTTTCCTTATCACTAAGGGTAGAGAGTAAACCATATATATACTGTTTAAGAGACGCTTACAAGAAGAAGGAAAAGAAGCCAACTGTCATGACAGCTGGCTAACCGTAAGCTAACTGTAAATAGATTCTAAACTTACTGTAAACAGATTCTAGTAGTTATAACAAATAGTAAAACTGTTACGTAACCAACTCTATGTTACGTAACCAACTCTTCTAGCCTTGGTTTATCATCCCCCCTCAAGTGAAAGGGTCTAGGAATGATGCACAACTGGGATTTGAGGAGTGAGAACCTTGAACTTGGGAGATGCTTAGTCAATAAATCCATTGGCTGCTCTTTCAGTGGGAACAAACTGCAGCTGTAACTTCCCTTTGAGAACTTGGTCATGGATGAAGTGAAGATCGATTTCTATATGCTTCATTCGAGCATGGAAAACAGGATTCTTCACCATATGATAAGCACTAATATTATCATACCAGAGGAGAGGAATGGCAGGGGTAGAGACACATAGTTCTTGCAGCAAAGCCTGCATCCAAACAATTTCAGTAGCAGCTAAGACAAGGCCTCGATACTCAGATTTTGCACTGCTGCGAGACACTACTTTTTGTTTAGTAGAGGACCAAAAGACTAAGTTATCCCCTAGATAAACCAGATACCTACTTGCACTTTGCCGATCATCAGGTTGAGCACCCCAGTCTGCATCCGTGAAACCTTCTTCTGTCAAATGACTGGAAGGACTTAACAATAACCTATCATGCAAAGTGCCTCTTAAATACCGAAGAATCCTTTTGACAAAAAGCCAGTGAGCTGGGGTTGGCTGTTGTATGAATTGACATGTCTTATTAACAGCAAAAGTGATGTCAGGCCTTGTGATTGTAAGATACTGAAGTGCCCTTACTATACTGCGATATTGAGTGACCTCTTTCATAGGATCACCATCAAACCTAGATAAATTTTGTCCAACAACACCAAGAGTTGTGACAGGTTTGGTATCAAACATTGCTATCCTATGCAGATCGGAGGTATATTTTGTTTGGCTTAAATGCATAAAGCCTTCATTGTAAGAGACCTTTATACCTAGAAAATAGAAGAGCTACCCCAAGTCTCGTAATGCAAAGACAGAATCAAGTTTAGTAATGAGTGAAGAAATCTGTGTAGGTGAGCTGTTGGTGATAAGTATATCATCCACATATATAAGAACTAGCAAAGTTGTGGATTCACCAAAATGAAGAAATATTGAGCTGTCAGTCCTAGAATTGTTGAATCCCCATTATAAAAGAGCAGAGTTGAACCTTTGAAACCAAGCGCTGAAGCTTGTTTCAAACCATATAAAGCCTTCTTCAATCTAGAGACTTTGGTTGGAAATTTAGGGTCCCCGTAGCCAGGAGGTTGACACATATAAACTTGCTCCTCTAACTCACCATGCATTTAGGAAGACATTATGAAAATCAAGGTATCGAATTTCCCACTTAAAACTGAGTGCAACAGTTAATATAATTTAGATGGTTGCAGCCTTAACAACCAGACCAAAAGTCTCAAAATGATCAAGACCAAGAGTTTGATGACACTCTTCTCCGGACAGATGGATGTTCCATCTATAAAATCCTCAAATTCATGAGTAAAAACAACACTATCAATATGAGACCTCCACAAGACATAATTCGTTCGATCAAGTTTCATAGGTAGTGTATGATTAAGCATTTGATAGGAAGGAATGGACTCCATTGCTGTGCTTTGTCCAGATCCAACCGGACCAGAGGTTGAGGAAGATTGATTAAAAGTAGAAGCCATGGCTGGATTCAAAGAAAGAGAAATTCCTCTTTGAGATAAGCTCTGATATCAAGATAGAATTTGAGAGTATGAATCTCTGATTTTCCTTATCACTAAGGGCAGAGAGTAAAATATACTGTTTAAGAGACGGTTACACGAAGAAGTAGAAGAAGCCAACTGTCGTGACAGCTGGCATAACCGTAAGCTAACTGTAAACAGATTCTAAACTAACTGTAAACAGATTCTAGCAGTTATAACAAACAGTAAAACTGTTACGTAACCAACTCTCTGTTACGTAACCACCTCTTCTAGCCTTAGTTTATCAGTGGAGAGAGTTTTTGTTTGGATGTGGCTCAACTTTTGTTGTCAATGCAGAATCAAGCCCTTTTACCCTGCTTTGTTTCTTCTATGCTCAGCTCTGTCACGACTGAGTTGGCTGTTGCAGCTTTTGGATCCTTGGGCTGCAGGCTGGGTCTATTGCAGGTTGTCTTGGCTTCTCTGCTGGTCTTTTGTTTGCGTCAAATCTGGCTTGGCTCAACTTCTTTATAGAAAGAGTTGCTATTTGGCTGTGGCTCAGCTTTTGATGTCAATGCAGAATTATTGTGTATTAAATGAGTGGAGCAGCAACATCAGTGATTGTTTTTATATTTTAAATAATTTTAAATTTTTTTATTTTTTTATAAATTAATATTTTTTTGATATTTTTAAATTATTTTAATATGCTAATATAAAAAATAATTTTTAAAAATAAAATAATTAACTTTGGTTATTGGCTAGCCTGCCAACCATGTGCTTGCTTTTGGGTCTGGAAGGATGGCTGAGCTTTGTGTGGATTGGTCAAGCTGCTTTCTCCCTGTATCATTGTCGACTCTGGCGCTCATGGGAGGTGGTTGTAATTTCCAGCTTTTGTGGATTGCTAAGCTTTGGGGGAGAGGTGATCCCTGGGTCTCACTCAGCTCTGACTGGCCGACTACCTCCTCTACTCTGCTTCTTCTTCTGCTTTTCTTTGTTTTCTTTTGATTCTATGCCCGTATACTTTAGTTTTCTCGCAGCTCCTGAGATGATGAAGGTGACGGCTTGCTGCTGGGGTTCTTCCTTTTTCTGATTTGCAGGGGGCGATCGAGAAGACAGTGATGTTAACGTTGGTTTTCTGGGTTTACTGCTTGCATTTGTCTCTGTTTTTGTTGTGTGTACTATATTTTTTGTCTCTGTTTTCTGGGTTTCTTATTTCTACTCCTTGGTGTTTTCTCCGTTCTCTCCCCCTCGAGGTTGCCTTTTGCCCAGCTTTTATAAGGCCAGAGGTCGATCGGCGCTGTAATGGTCAGCAGTAATGGCGTGGGGCGCTCCATTCAATGGAGAAACGTTTCTGCCTTTAATGGTGGAGCCGTTGCAGAGGAAGAAGACGAGCGAACAGTTGCCTCCCAAAACGACTCCGTTTTCCCATTCCAAAGGCTGCTTTCAATTTGGTCCTCGGCATTTTGTACTTTTGCAATCAAGCCCCTGGTTAAAATGTAATTGGATCCTTGCATTTCCGCGCCATTTTCAAGCTGGTCCTTGGATTTTAAGTTTTGCAATTTGGACCCCAATTAAACCCCAAACTTTGATATTTCTTCAATTAAGTCCCTAATTTATTAATTAAATTAATTCCAAGCCAATTAAGTCCAAAAACTTATCAGTTTTTTCAATTAAACCCTTGATTGGATTAATTAAATTAAATTTCAAGCTTAATTAAGTCTTAAAATTTATCAATTCTCCAATTAAACCCTTAATTGGATTAATATAATTAATTCCAAGCTCAATTAAGTCTCAAAACTTATCAATTCTCCAATTAAGCCCTTGATTTGATTAATTAAATTAGTCAAGAGTTTAATTAAATCTTTAAACTTCCAATCATGTTGCCCTTAACCCAAATTTTAATTCATTCTTCATTTATTTTATTTTTACTTGCTTTCCACCATTTTTCTTCATCATTTTTTTAGTAAATAAAAAAAAGGGTAAAAAATTGGGTTATGACAAAGATGACATCTTTCTTTAACATTGAGATGACGATATACTAGATCAACTCGAGTTTCGCGGTTTAACTCGTCAAATGCACAACCAGATCATGAACTTCACTGGGTTTAAAAATTATTTTTTTATATACTGATGCAATAACCAAAATAGATACTTATAAAATTAAATATTAAACAAATTTAAAGACATCTGTTTGAGACTATGATCACCACGTATAAAGGAAACAAAAAAAAAACAAATTAAGATGACCAATTCAAAATTAACAAAATATTAAAGTAAAACTGGAAGGAAAAAAAATAGCAAAAATCATTCAATCAAAAAAAGAAAAAATTAGAAGATAGAATTTTTTTTTTTAAAGGAGGAGGATATGAATAGTGAAGTAGGAGGGAAAACCCTAACTTTTTTTAGCATAATAAATAATTTTTAATTAAATTAAAATCTTTATCTCATACAATTAGACCCAAAAAGAGTTAAATAAAAAAAGGGAAGAAAATGTCTAAAGACCGATTTGTGAAACAATTAAAGGAAAAAAATGAGAAAACACCAAATCAAAAGCGAAAAAATATAAGGACCAATATATATATATATATATATATATATATATATATATATATATAAATAAGAGTGAAGGAGGCAGAGAAGCATACATTTTTTTAGTATAGTAGTTTATTTCTAATTAAATTGAAAAATTTATCTCATATAATTAGGCCAAAAATAATTAAATAAAAAAGTACTAATTTGTAAAAAAAGAAAAAAAACAGAACCAAATAAAAAAAATTAATTAAAAAAATAAAAAGTGCTTCACTATTTATATAAAAATAAAACATCATTATAGTATCAGACTAAATAGGTAACCCACACTACTGGCTATTCTAAGTTTTTTAAAGTAAAAAAAAAGATTTAAAAAATATCTGTATATAAGACAGGAGAGATTTGGTTTGAGAATCCATGCTAAAAATCTAAACATGAACTAAAAACAAAGTGGAATTATAAAAATTAAAAAAAAAACTAAAAAAGGTCAATAATTCAAGTGATTCATTATAGACCGTGAGTTAAAACACTATGGATTAACACAATTTATTTACTTTTTGCCTTTCTATACCCAAAACAATTGCCTTGCTAATGACAATAAAATTGTCTTTTTTAAAGGATCTAAAAGTTATTTGTATATTGATTGAGGATAATTTAGTAGGTTTACTCTTTTTTTGCACATTAAAACTACATTGTTGCCCTTGCAACCAAAAAAACAATTGGCCTTTTGTTTAGGGTCTATTTTGTCTTTTTTATTTTATTTGCATAGTAAAGTGACTATGAGGAGAGGCATTTTTTATTCTTTTCTACGTTTTGTTTTGTGTTCAGAAAATGACAAAGTTAACCTTAGATTAAAATAAATCTAAAGCTAGCTTGGGATAACATTTTCATCTTTGCAATATAGCTTCTTTGTAA
>JACEGQ020000210.1:0-25000 GCA_015852605.2 Populus deltoides | reverse complement strand
AGACTAGACAAGATCTCACAAGTTTGTATATGAATATGTATGACAAAAAAAATTTATTAAGAAAATTGATTGTAAAATACTATTTCCTTCTCTTTTTTTTTTTTTTCAAAGAGGCATAGGTTTTATTTATGAAAAAAATAAAAATTAATTTATATTTCAATATATCATTTAAGATTATTCTAAATTATTCTTTTTTTCATATTAAACCTTTAATGTTGTAATATATGTGCACTATTTTTTTTAATGAAAATAATTAGTTTACATGTGTTATCTATCGGTGAATATACATTATTACTTTCATGATTCTATTAGGAATTAAATTTTTTAATTTATATAGCAAAGTAATTTCTAGTATTAATTAAGTTATTAGATTTTAATCAATAGCTTGTATGTAAACCGCTGTCTAAATTAGAAAAGTTATGAAATAAATAAGTAAATTGAAAACAAATAATGTACAAATCAAGTAAATTGAAGATTTAAATTAAAGGGATGATATTTAATGTTGGGATCAGAAATAAATTGTTTGTGTATCAATATTTGAAAAAAAATTGAAATGTAAAAAAAAATTAAATGAAAGTAAGATATGATGAAAATAAGGTACTGAGATATAATTTGACGAAATTGATATGGTCAGCTAAAAGTTGATATTAAAAAGGCATTCGAACTGGGAGAAAATATTACATAGCAGTTAAAAAAATACCAAGTGAGGATATGAAGGGAAGTAATGAAATTGTGATTATATATATAAATGATCCTACTCATATTGGGCCTAGCGCACAAGTAGTTTGGCCAATAGTGGGCCAAGAAATATTGAATGGTGATGTAGGTGGGGGTTGCTGAGGAATACAAATAACCTGCGGTTTTTTCAATAGATTTGGAGAGCATTTGGAATAACTAGTGAATTACAATAACCTCTAGTTTTTTTCCAGATTTGTATGACAATTGGTTTGGTCTTTACAACCTTAGTGTTTTTTGCTGGATGGTTCCATTATCACAAAGTTGCTCTAAAATTGGCTTGGTTCAAAGATGTAGAATATATGTTGAATCACCATTTAGCAGAGCTACTAAAGCTTAGGTCTCTTTCTTAGACGGGGCATCAAGTCCTTGTATCTTTACCAATTAACCAATTTCTAAACGCTGGAGTAGATCCTAAAGAGATCTCACTTCCTCATGAATTTATCTTGAACTGGGATCTTTTGGCTTAACGTTATCTCAGTTTTCATTTTTTCATTTCAAATTGGTCAAAATATTCAGAATTTCTTACTTTCCATGGAGGATTAGACCCAATAACTATGGGTCTATGGCTGAGCGATATTGCACACCACCATTTAGCTATTACAATTCTTTTCCTGATAGCGGGTCACATGTATAGGACTAAGTAGGGTATTGGTCATGGTATAAAAGATATTTTAGAGGCTCATAAAGGTCTATTTACAGGTTAGGGTCATAAGGGCCTATATGAAATCCTAACAACGTCATGACATGCTCAATTATCTTTTAACCTAGCTATGTTAAGCTCTTTAACCATTGTTGTAGCTCACCATATGTATGTCATGCCCCCTTATCCATATCTAGCTACAAACTATGGTACACAACTTTCATTATTCACACATCACATATGGATTGGTGGATTTCTCATAGTTGGTGCTGCTTTGCTTGCAACAATTTTTATGGTAAAAGACTACGATCTGACTACTCGATATAACGATCTGTTAGATCATGTCCTTAGGCATCGCGATGCTATCATATCACATCTTAACTAGGTATGTATATTTTTAGGCTTTTAAAATTTTGGTTTTTATATTCATAATGATACCATGAGAGCGTTAGGGCACCCTCAAGATATGTTTTCAGATACTACTATACAATTATAACTCGTCTTTGCTCATTGGATACAAAACACATATGCTTTAGCACTTGGTGCAACAACAAGCACCAATTTGACTTAGGGAGTGATGACTTAGTAGCAGTGGGGGGCAAGGTTGCTTTGTTACCTATTCCATTAGCAACCATGGATTTTTTGGTTTATTACATTCATGCATTTACGATTCATGTGACGGTATTGATACTCTTGAAATGAATTCTATTTGCTCGTAGATCTTATTTGATACCATACTAAAAAAATCTTGGTTTTCGTTTCCCTTGTGATGGACCTAGAAGAGGGGGGCATGTCAAGTATTCGCTTGGGATCATGTCTTCTTAGGACTCTTTTAGATGTACAATGCAATTTCAAAGTAATATTCCATTTCAGTTGGAAAATGCAATCAGATGTTTAGGGTAGTATAAGTGATCAAAGGGTGGTAATTCATATCACGAGTGGAAATTTTGCGCAAAGTTCTATTACTATTAATGGATGGCTCCGTGATTTCTTATGGGCATAAGCATCCCAGGTAATTCAGTCTTATAGTCTTTCATTATCTGCATATGGCCTTTTTCTCCTAGGCGCTCACTTTGTATGGGCTTTTAGTTTAATGTTTCTATTAGCAGTCATGGTTATTGGTAAGAACTTATTGAATCAATCGTTTGGGCTCATAATAAAGTAAAAGTTGCTCTTGTTACTCAGCCTAGAGCCTTGAGCCTTGAGCATTATACAAAGACGTGTTGTAGGAGTAACTCATTACCTTCTAGGTTGAATTGCCACAATATAGGCGTTCTTCTTAGCAAGAATTATTGTAGTAGGATAATGGCTAGGAGGATTTGAAAGGCATTATGACATTAAGATTTCCAAGGTTTAGCTAAGGCTTAGCTCAAGACCCTACTACTCATCATATCTGGTTTAGTATTGCTATTGTGTATAACTTTGAGAGTCATGATGATATTATGGAGGAACGTCTTTATCTGAATATTTTTGCTTCTCACTTCAGGCAATTAGAAATAATTTTTCTGTGGACTTCCAGAAATCTATTTCATGTAGCTTGACAAGGAAATTTTGAAACATGGGTACCAGACCCTTTGCATCTAAGACCTATTGCTCATGCAATATGGGATCCTCATTTTGGTCAACCAGCTGTTGAAGCTTTTACTCGAGGGGGTGTTATTTTCCTAGTGAATATCGCTTATTCTGGTGTATATCAGTGATGGTATACAATAGGTTTACGTATTAATGAAAATCTTTATATCGAAGCTCCTTTTCTATTATTTATTTATGTTGTATCCCTGATAGGGGGTTGGTTACACCTGTCACACCCGGATATCGTGGCGACCGATTAAAAATTTAATTGGAAAAGAACACATATCTAACATCTTGTTCTTTAGGAAAACGGTCTCATTCAAAAAGTCACCACCTAGTATTATGGTTACTAGGAACCCTAACTAGTCAACAAAAATTATATGCTACATGATTGGTTACGTGAAAAGGAAGATGTTATCACCCTTTAAGCGACCTACCTGAGACAGACTGCATTGTTGGTTTTGTCTAAAATTGATAAGAGTTTGTTCTCCATTTTTTTATTCTTCCTATTATGTTCCTGACTCTGACATTAGTGAACAATACCTATGAATATTTTTAACTCTAGCGTTGGTAAATATTGTACAAACCTAAAAAATTATGATATTCCTGACTTTGATGCCAGTGAATAAGTACATAAAATTTTGAATTTTTAATAAAGAAGAAACAATTTTTCTATGTAATTTTGTTTTTGTCAACCCTTTTTTATTATTTGCTCTTTTTTAGATGGCAATAAAAAAAAAACGTTGCACAACAGATTTGTTTTAGTGGTAAAGGTCCATAGATTGAGCACAAAGTAGGGAAAAAAACAATACGCAAAGAAAAAAATAAAACAAAGTGCAAGCGAGCCTATAAATAAATCAATAAAGATCCCTAAATTTTTATGGAATTTTCTGATATAAAAAAGAGCTCGTGTTGTCAAATATCAAAATAGAAGTAGCACAAAACATACCGGCCCACTCTTTTTCTTTTTTTACGTTGGGGTAGGTCTAGTCTAACTAGCCCAACCTCGTCATTGGCCCAAGCCAGTGACCTGGCTAGGCAAAGTAGCATGCATGCGTGAACAATTCATGCATACATGCTGCAATTTGCGAAGTTCGCACTATGTAATGCAATGCTTAGTAAAGAATTAAACTGGGAAACCTTACCTATGTTGTTATTATGCTGTTTGGATTATGAAGACGATGATGATGAAGGGTGGCCGACTACTGCTGTTTCCTCCTTTGTTTCTGTTTTTCATTATCTTCCCTAGTCTTTCTTTGCTTTGTTGTTACTTATGCTATTATTGGAAGACGAAGACGAAGACGATGGTGATAGAGGGTTGGCTAACTACTCCTATTTCTCCTTCTCCTTTTGTTTTTCTTCGTCTTCCCTAGCCTTTCTTTTTATCCCTTTGATTTAGTTCATCATGGCACTCTCTCCTATTGGCGTCTGTGCGCCTTTTGGTTTTCTATCCTGTGGCTCTACTGTTACTTTTAATGTCGGGTTATTGCTGCTGCCATTTTGGAGGTTGGTGTTCGGTTGAGGAGGAGAGCTCTCGTTGTTGGTGAAGAAACAAACCCTGCTATGGTTGAGGAATGGTGTTATGGTTGTGCTCATGGTGAGTGACTGGGTGTCCTTGACAATGACTTATGAACTGGTGTTGTTACTAGTTGGAGCTGCTGCTATGGAGAGGAGAGGTGGATCAGCGCCGATTGAGACGTAGAGGAACTGGTCATGGGGGAGAGGAAACTGCGACTTTTGGTGATGGCTCATGAACTGTAATGGTGCGGGGTTGAAGATAGGGTTTAAGCAACCATTTTTTTTCCTTGGCCGTGTATTGATCAATGCCCTCTTAGTTCTTTTAATGGCTTCCTCCCCCTATGCACGAGCACTAAGATTTGTATTTATAGTGCGAGAATCCCATAGCATATGGGAAATAAAGTCCCAAACAAATTCATTCTCTTCTTTGAAATTCGAATTTGATTAAGAATCAAATTAAAAAAAGGATAACTATCTTAGTGCCTAGATTTTTCATAAGTTGACAAATAACACTTTTCATCGAAATAAATCCTTGATCTTTTAATTTTAAAATTTAATCCCTATAAAATTAAATTAAAAGCCAACATGCCAAAATTGGGTTATAACAACACCTACAACCAAAATGGAAACCTAGCGTTTCATGGTTCAAAAATGCCGAATCTCGTCTCAACCACTATTTGTTAGGACTATTTGGAATAAGTTCCTCGGCTTGGACAAGACATTTAGTCCATGTCGCTATTCCTGGCTCCAGGGGGGAATTTGTTCGATGGAGTAATTTCTTAGATGTATTACCGCATCCTCAAGGGTTAGGCCCACTTTTTACAGGTCAGTGGAATCTTTATTCTCAAAACCTTAATTCAAGTAGTCATTTATTTGGTGCTTCCTAGGAGTAGGAATTGTCATTCTAACCCTTTTCAGGGTTTCCACCCACAAACACAAAGTTTATGGATGACCGATATTGCACACCATCATTTAGCTATTGCATTTCTTTTCTTGGTAGCGGGTCACATGTATAAGACTAACTTTGGGATTGGGCATAGTATAAAAGATCTTTTAGAAGCACATATTCCTATAAGGGAGCGATTGTGGCGTGGACATAAAGGTCTTTATGACAAAGTCAATAATTCACTTCATTTTCAATTAGGCCTTGCTCTAGCTTCTTTAGGGGTTATTACTTCTTTAATAGCTCAACACATGTACTTGTTACCTGCCTGTGCGTTTATAACACAAGTCTTGACTACTCAAGCTGCATTATATACTCATCACCAATACATCACAGGATTCATTATGACAAGAGCTTTTTCTCATGGAGCTATATTTTTTATTAGAGATTACAATCCGGAACAAAATGAGGATAATGTATTGGTAAGAATGTTAGATCATAAAGAAGCAATCATATCCCATTTAAGTTGGGACAACCTCTTTCTAGGATTCCATACTTTGGGAATTTATGTTCATAATGATGTCATGCTTGCTTTTGGTACTCCAGAGAAACAAATCTTGATTGAACCCATATTTTCCTAATGGATACAATCTACTCATGTTAAAACTTCATATGGGTTTAATGTACTTTTATCTTCAACAAATAGTCTAGCCTTCAATGCAGGTCGAAGCATATGGTTGCCCGGCTAGTTAAATGTTATTAATGAAAATAGCAATTCATTATTCTTAACAATAGGGCCTGGAGACTTTTTGGTTTATCATATTATTACTCTAGGTTTACATACAACTATATTGATCTTAGTAAAAGGTGCTTTAGATGCACGTGGTTCTAAGTTAATGCCAGATAAAAAGGATTTTGGTTATTGTTTTCCTTACGATGGTCTAGGACGAGGCGGTACTCGTGATATTTCGGCTTGGGACGCATTTTAAATACCATTGGATGGGTTATTTTTTATTGGCACTAGAAGCACATAACATTATAGCAATGTAACGTTTCACGGTTTAATGAATCTTCTATTTATTTGATGGGATGGTTAAGAGATTATTTCTGGTTAAACTCTTCATAACTTATCAATGGGTATAACCCTTTTAGGATGAATAGTTTTTTGGTCTGGGTATGGATGTTCTTATTTGGACATATTGTTTGGGCTACTGGATTTATGTTCTTAATTTCTTGGCGCGGATATTGATAGGAATTGATTGAAACTTTAGCATGGGCTCATGAACGTACACCTTTAGCTAATTTGATTCGATGTAGAGATAAACCAGTAGCTCTTTCCATTATACAAGCAAGATTGGTTGGATTAGCCCACTTTTCTGTAGGTTATATCTTCACTTATGCGGCATTCTTAATTGCCTCTACATCGGGCAAATTTAGTTAATTCTTTTACGGACTGTATCCGCAAGAATATCATTGCTTTTGATGGAAAAGGTTATTTTATATATCTGTACATCTAAGATCCAGCTTATATCAGCGATACTAATAGGAAGTGAAACATTATGGCAAGGAAAAGTTTGATTAGCGAGAGAAGAAGAGGCAAAAAATTGGAACAAAAATATCATTTGATTCGTCGATCCTCAAAAAAAGAAATAAACAAAGCTCCATTGTTGAGTGATAAATGGAAAATTCATGGAAAGTTACAATCCCCACCACGAAATAGTGCACCAACACGTCTTCACCAACGTGGCTTTTTGACTAGAAGACCAAAAGCTAAATCCGGATTTTAGGCTATTCGCACACATACTTCATGCAAAGGTTTATACATGTTTGTCGCCAGGGGCAACAAGATTAAGTTGGTAAAGATTCCAGTTTTTCCTTTATTTTTCTAGACATTTCTACAATCATCGATCATATAAGAGCCTATTTACCATTCTGTATATGTAACAACCTGGCTTTTCAAGCCCAAAACAACAATAATTTATATATATATATATATATATATACTTGACACACATGGTGTCGGAAATCGGCGAACCTGATCCCTTACATCATCAAAATACAATCCATACAATCAACATTTCATTTAAAAGTGAATCTTACATAAACACAATATTATGGTTGCATGATTAAAAAGTTCATATTAAAAATATACAAACATAGACATGAGTTTGCATTCCTATCCTACTAATAGCCATTACAATTTAAACAAAAGGATCTAATAAAAGTTATACGTTCAGTACATTGATTTATACAAAATACATTGTGATTTAGAATGCATCTACATGATTCCTTGCAAAAGTAGGTTCCCGTGTATTAGGTTTCCTAGACATCTCGTTTGTGTGACGTTCCTGCTATAGTACAAAACATTTAAGAGAATGCAATTACTTAATAATAATAATAATGATAAATAAACGGTCTGGCAGTTAAATGAAGCATTAACATTTATAATTTCTTCATGTACTTGGTATAAACAACTTGTAGTACATATAGATGCACCAATTCTTGCAATCAACCATAATCTTAAACCCGGCTATCCTCTTAAGGCATCATTTGCTAAGGTTAACCGTTCACTCACCCCGGTCATCCACTTCGGATGCCATTAGCCAAAGCTAATCAATTGTTCGTCCCAGTCATCCACTTCGGATGTCATTAGCCAAAACTAATCAATCGTTCATCCCGGCCATCCATTCGGATGCCATTGGCCGAAGCTAATCATTCATTTGTCTCGACCATCCATTCGGATGCCATTAGCCAAAGCTAATCAATCGTTCGTCCTGGGCATCCATTCGGATGTCATTAGCCGAAGCTAGTCATTCATTTTTCCTGGCCATCCATTCGGATGCCATTAGCCAAAGCTAATCGATCGTTCGTCTCAGTCATCCGTTCGAATGCCATTAGCCGAAGCTAATCAATCATTCATCCCGGTCATCCAATTGGATGTCATTAGCCAAAGCTAATTAACCATTTGTCAACATTTAAGTGTTCGACAATCTAATATCTGTTCTAACGCAATATGGTAACATTCATGATAAAGTATTTTATTATTCAACGTATGAAAAAGGAAGGTGCAAGTCACCTACTTGCTCCACCTGTGGGTTGTTCTTGTCTTGACGATGGTCCAATCTCGACCGCACCACCTAAGACATCAATGGTCACAAATCAGTACATTTATATTTTTGAATCACATTCGTCACCACACTTATTTCAAGAGTTCATATGTTCACAATCAAGTGTTCCACATTTTACACCATCATACCATTAAATTGTTACTAGCATTTAAGTCATTTCTGCCTAGGAGGCTTATTGTAAAAATCGGCAGTGAGAACTGGTTCGCTGCAGGCAGCCAATTCAGCAGTGAAAATTGTTTCGCTGCAGGAAGCCAATTTAGTAGCGAAAATTGCTTCGCTGTTGGCGCCACAAATTCACTGCAGACAACTCAGTTTCGGCAGCGAATGCTAATTCGCTGCAGCTGACATAGTTTCGGCAGCGAATCAATCACAAATTTGCTACACAACAAACAATTTGGCAGCGAATTAACATTCGCTGCAGAAGACTGAGTTTCGGCAGCGAATGCATTATCGCTGCAGCCTATACAGTTTCAGCAGCGAACCACAATTTCACTGCACAACACATAATTCGGCAACGAATGCTAATTTGCTACAGAAGATTTAGTTTCGGCAGCGAATGCTCATTCGTTGCAGCCGACACAGTTTCAGTAGCAAATTACAATTTCGCTTCACAACACACAATTCTGCAACGAATGCTAATTCGATGCAGAAAACTCAGTTTCGACATCGAATCACAAATTCGCTGTAGACAACTCAGTTTCGGCAGCGAATGCTAATTCGCTACAGCCGACATAGTTTCGGCAGCGAATCTCAGTTTCGCTGCACAACACATATTTTGGCATGAACACACACCACACATGCTGTAACAACCCCAGCATATAAATTGTCACTAAGTTCCAGCAGAACACACACATTGAAAACCATCAATTTCAGCACATAATCCTTCAACAAATCCCAGCAGAACACACACATTGCATGCTGGCCAACCCCATAGTTAAAGCCAGTCCTCTACCATGATTTGTTATTTCCATTTTATTCATTTTTCTTTGATAGATGTTTTAAAATTAGCCTTATTTCATTTCTGTTTCCTTGTCCTCCTAGTTAATTTCAGTTTCCTTCACATCTAGCTTAGGTCTTAGGTCAATTTCTTAGGGTTTTCTTCTTCATTTTCGTTTTTGGTTTTAAAGAGAAGAGGGAGGAAGGGACTTTCATGACACATACCTTTCGAATCTAACTAAGTTTGAGGAAGGTTTGACACTATTCTTTCTCTTGTCTTGCTGGTTCTCCTCCTTCTTCTTCCTCTCACGTTTTCCAGCCCTCCTTTTCATTTCCCTCTAGGCAGCTATCCACTCTTCTCTCAAGGTCTCATCTTTCCCTCACACGTTCACAAAGCACTCTCGACTGGTTTGGTTTAGGTTTCTGTTGGGAAAAAGGAAGGGAAGAACGACATGCAGCTGCTGGAGACAACTTTGGGAAAAGGATGGATCATCCTCTCTTTCCTCCTTGTATTTATACTCCCCATTAAAAGAGGTGGGTTGTTTGGGGTTGGTTTATACGTGTTCTTAACCTTGTTTTGGTCTATCTAAAACCGGTTTTACCCCTCCCTCCCAGCTCCTTAAGTTAATTATTAAAAAAAAAAACTACGTCGCTGCCGATGCAGAAATCGACAGCGAAAACTGCGTTGCTGCCGATCAAGAAATCAGCAGCGAAAACTGAGTCATCAATTCTATATATATATATATTTTTTTTTTCTTTTGGTTGTTTACAGTATAAATGTGATATCTAGTTGTACAGTTATGGTAGAGGGGCATATTCAATCCTTGTTTGTCCTTTAATTTCCACTTCTTCTCTTCATCATGCAGGGTAGAGTAGCTTGGTAGCTCACAAAGCTCATCACCTTAAGGTCATGAGTTCAAGTCTTGTCTCCATAACATTTTTTGATAAAAAAAAATGAGGGTTGTCCCTGTTAACTAGTAAATAATTAATTACCATTTTTCATCTTTTTTTTAGAGGGGGAGAAAGAAAAAAGGGTAGGGGGTAAAAAAATTAGATTATTAGGGTCAATTATACCGAATCATTTAACCTATTAAATTAATCAACTTGGGTGAATAGAGGGAATTAAACCCACATCTTCTCCTTAGCAAAGAGAAAATTTACCATTCGACTATATCCATATTTTTTTTTTCTTGATATTGACACGCAGTACCTCGATCCTATTTGTGAATAGCTATTCCAGATATTCTTTTCAGGACCATTCATTTATATTCCTATTATATTTAATTACCTATTATATTTAATTAATAGATTACATCTAATACATTTAGATTTATATAATACATTTAATTTATATAATATATTTATATTATTTAATTTTTTATTCCATTTTGACAAATGAGTGTGAAGTTACAGACCTTCAAATTAAGCAAGGTTTGATCCAAACAAAAGGTATGCATCCCCTCTATTAACTCTAGGTGATCCCTAAGGATAATGACGTTGGAGTTGCTCCGACGAGGCTTCGAAAATGGATAACTCAATCATCGATGGCTATGACACTCATTATTCAAAAACCACTCATATTTTCACGTGTACACACTTCAAAGCTTCTCAAAGGGTTTTATTAAGGTCTTGAAACCTTTCTCTCAATATCAAAAGGTGAAAAATAGCTCCTTGCCCTTTAAGTCTAGCAAAACCACCAAGAATCCTAAAACCAAAACCATCATTGCAAAACCTCATTTTGACCACATTGTGTTCGTCGAGTGATAAGCATTGATGTTTGATGCTAGATTATTAATCCTTGAATGATTTTCAATATGTCTATACCTTTGGATTATTCATATCAAGTTTGGTTTGAGAGCCACTTTGTTGGGTTCATGTTAAGCGTTTTTTTTTTTTGTGTTAGATCGGTTTTTAACAAAACTTTCATGTTTTTGTGTTTTTAGAAAGTTTAATATGTTATGGGTTTTGGTTTGTTTTTCAGGTCAAACCAATGATCTTTTGCTAGGTTTATGGTCAAACCAAATATTTTAGGTCAACCTAGATAGGTCAAAGTTGGGTTAGTGGTTAAAGCCCTATTTGGTTTGTAATCGTTTTGCTAAAGGAATTTTTAGCTTAAAGGTGTGTTTGGCAAACATGCCTTTAAACCTGTTTTGACTCTTTTATTTCAAAGAAAAATGAATTTTTGTCAAACAAAACCTTAATATATATATATATATATATGGCCAAAAATTCTAAAAATTATTTGAGCATTTGTTTTAAAAAAATCTAAAATACTTTGGCATGTTTTAAAAAAATTTATATGGATTTTTCAACAAGTTTGTAAAATCCTGAAGGATTTTGGCCTATATTTAAAAAATATATTTTTCACTTTTAATATAAGGATAAAGAAATACAAAAGAGTTAATATCCAAAATATTTTTAGGGATAATGATTTATAATTAGTCATCTTTAATATAAGAATAAAAAATATATGAGGTTAATATCCAAAATATTATGAGTAATACAACTCATTAACTCATAATATAAGGATAAAAAAACTATAAGGAATTTTATCTAAAATATTATTTGGAATGACACAATAGCCAAAAATTCCAAATTTATCTTGAAAAAAGCTTTATTGATAATTGAGGACATTTCACCATTCCAAACCAAATTCTTGACCTTGAAAACCAATACTTAGTTATCATTGCAAACTTGTCATAGTAGACTGATAGATATAGAAACATCATCAGACTATAACAGACAAAGAAAAACGATGTAGTTTATCTCAGGTAAGACATATTAAGGATATTAATATCTTACTTTTATGCAACCAGTCACTTACTTAGAATCTCCAAAAGACTAGTTTGGGTCTAAGTAATCATAATATTAGGTGATAATTCTTAAACCAACCAAAGACCTGTAGACCTACTTGAGAATGATTAATTACTGCGACATCGCGCTCTCGCGAGGGAAGACAACAAGTGTATTTGATTAAAAATGAATTTTAACTTTGAAAGAAGTTAAAAGAGAATTTTTATTTTTCTAATTTCTGTTACATACAATGCAACTTGTATAATCATATATATATATATATATATATATATATATATATATATATATATATATATAAATATATATATGCTATTTACAACCATTCCCTACAATTACATGACCATTTGAATTTTTAAAGGATTACAGTTATGGAAACTTAACATAACAGTAACAACATAACAGCAGCAAGATTAATTCTTCCTCATTTATTTGGCTCCTGATTTGTCGTTGGGAATTCACCAAATCTGCTGTTGTGATCATGGTCATTACTGCCGCTGCTATGATTTTCCATATCTTAAGCCTTGAAGTCAGTGATGCTGACTTGATTCTCTACACGCCTCCTCAATCTGGACATCCAATTGTTTTATAGGCCAATTATAAGGAACAACAAGAGAAAGCACCAACCAGATAATGGTATGTTTGATGAATGGATTAAAGGTTCCGAAAAAAATCAACTCTTTCTTGTTGGTTGAATCCTTTGTCTACTAGTTATGCTTTGTAACGTTCAATCGTGCGATTAGCCTTCCTTTTGATTTTAAAGACCCAATGAAAGCCCGCAATATTGGTATTAGGTGAAGGAGACATCAAAGACCAAGTACCATTTTGTAGTAGAGCAATAAATTCTTATTCATGGCATCTCTCCAGTAAGCTGACTTTGAGGCCTTGGTGTAAGAGGTTGGCTCCAATGTTGGAGGTGCTGTTCCTGCTCCAATAAAGGATACCAAATGCCGTCATCATCATGTCATTGTGGCTTACGGATATGATTCTTTGATCTGGTGATCATGAGTGTTTGTAGGAGCAGGCGGTGCATCTGCTGGTGGTGTAGTAGCTGAGGCACAAGCACCGGTGGATGGTTGTGTAGATGTATTTGGAGCTGTACCTGTAGAAGTAAAACATAATGGTGCAAATGCAATTCTTGTAGGAATCAGATTAAGGGGCAAATCTCTAAAACTAATTGATTGGGAGGAAGTAAGTGGCAGAGGAAGCTGGACAATATTGGAATCGTGATCATTATGTGTTTGAAGATTGTTGGCGGGAGTATAGGTAACACGATCAAAAGATTGATGTTTTATTCCAAATATAGGAGTGTCGAAGTAATAAATAACCCGACAAAACCGGAATCGAACCACAGGGAGATGAACTATATAAAATTATAAATAACAAATGAAAAGGAGTTGAAGAGAACTTTTGAGATGTGATATTGATATGAGTATTAATCAAAGATAAAAGCAATTGTCAAGGTTAGAGGATCCACTAATAGTATTAGAAATAAGTGTAGTATAAACTATTTTTATTAATCAACTGGAAACTACACATAAAGCAGGTTTCAATCGGATGATTTATCCTTAATAGTTTATTATAAATTTTTAACATGATCATATTAATTATCTTATTTTAGTAACACCATACTTTTAAATATTGTCAGTAATTCATGATGTTAACTTATGTTAACAACAAATCAAGGTTCTTTCATAGTACAAGTGTCGGTTATACCATATAGTGGGCTATGAAAGTGCCAAGTATTTGTTGTACCAAGGGTTGTACAATATAAATCTAGATTAATCATTTAACAAGCAAGGTAATAAGAATTAGTATGATAAAAAGATAAGACATGTTAATAACAAACTATCTTGGATATAAACGTTGAAGTCCATGTTGAGTTTATATTATACCTATTCTAACACCATTAGTGAAACCTTTTCACCTTAACATAATAAACTTAGCTAAACATTGTGAAGAAGAGAAACATAAATAAACTAGATAAGAACATAGTTATGATGAAAAGCATAAACAAGAGATTAATAAAAGCAAAACTTAAACATTACAAAAATACAAAGAAAGAAAGCAAAAATATGATCTTGATTTGAAAACCAAGATGTCTAAATGTATGGTAAATGCCTTCTTTTATAGGCTAAAATTCAGAACTATTGATTTGATGACTAATTATTAAGTGGGTGGCCACCTCTTGACTTGGTGATAACCATTATCTTCTTGTCTGAACAAAACATCATTGCTAACGTCAGAAGTTGAACAGATAATCTTCATAAAAGTTCTGGGAATTTGTCTCATCTTTCCAACAAAACAAGAATGAGCTCATTTGGACTTCTAGAACTTAAGATATGGGTTGAACACTAAATAGTGTCTGGGCTGCAGGACAGATTATGTCTTCTTTTTTATTGCTACAATTTGAACTTGAAAATGATTGTTTTGAATCTTGGACTCTCATGAAAGTTTTAGGTCTATATCTTAGCTTTCCATCCATATAAACTAGACCTAAATCCATGTTCTACAGCTCCAGTTATGATCCAATAACTGAATAATGTTTCAATTTGAATTGAACCAGCATCTCTTCTTTAAGCTTAGCCCTCTCTTTGTCTTTTCACTTTCAATAGTTAAACACATCAATCAATCTTTTAAATTGTGAGATATGCTTGCATATAACATGAGCATTTACCAAAAACTAAAGATATCTTATGTTATCAGATTTGTTATTATAAAACATACTTAAGTTTGGGAATTTAATGATACTTCAAATGCAATATGATGATATAAAACCTTAATAGAAATGCACTTTTAAGTACTAATTAGTAGGGAAAAGATTTTCATCAAAAATAACATGTCTAGAGACTTAGATCTTACCAGTAAACACTTGCACCTTTGATGACTTGGGTTTGCTTCCCAGAAATCACTAGTTCGAGTCTCACAAATCTCAGGGTCACTGGAGATTTACATGGTCGTTAACTTTAGGGCCCATAAGATTAGTTGAGGAACATGCAAGTTAACTCGGACACCCACGTCAAAAGAAAGAAAGAAGACTATAGCTGTTTTCATAAAAAAAAAAAAATGACATGTCTAGAGACGTAGATTTTACTAGTTAACACTTGCACCCTTGATGACAAAACTATAGCCAATAAAAATGCATTTTTTGGAATGAAAATTGAGTTTATTTTGATTGTATGGCATCAAGTTAGGCCAACATGCCCATCCAAACACACGCATAAATGAGTAATCAGAAACCTTATTATATATGAATCTCAGATGGTGGTTTTTGGTTTAAAACATATGTACGACGCCTATTTTCATTCAATATAACAGCTATGTTGATGCGTGTGGGCAAGCGAGACGATGTTTAGTTTCTCTTTAACTTCTTAGACTATGTTTATGTTGATGCGTGTGGGCAAGCGAGACGATGTTTAGTTTCTCTTTAACTTCTTAGACTATGTAAAAAAATATTTATATTGTATGATCATTCTTTATATGATTATTTTATCATAGTAAGGATATTCTCTAACCACAAAATAAGTTATTTTTTCATATTTATATTTTAAATATTACTACTTGGTGTTGTGGGACCTCACTCAATATTTTATTTTTTTCTTATTTAAATAGATCAAATTATCTCGTTTTTTAATGGTGGTGTTATGTTTTAATGATATTTAAAATTAGCATATGATTAAGAAAAGAAAAAAAATAAAACCATATTTTATACTATCCATTTTTTTTCATCTTTTGTGTACAATGTAATAGAAACAACTCTACTTTTTACTATGTCTACCAAACTTCATTAACTAAAAAAAATAAGGTTGTTTATTTTTGCCTTTTAAAATGTATTTGGATGCGTTTCAAAAATGTGTTTAACATTAAAAAGCATCAAATTGATTTTTTTTAGTGTTTTTGATGGTTCTAATATGCTAAAGAAAAATATGGAAAAATTATTTTGATATATTTCTAAACAAAAAGTACTTTAATTATTTTATACTTTAATTTAAACGTATGACATGTCTTTTTTTAAATACTTTAATTATGCATATAACATTACAAATATTGTTACCCATTTTGGGGCAAAACAAATTGAAAAAAAAAAACTATCAGTTGAAAGAACATGAAGAATGCACAGAAAATTGCTAAAGACTAGTTGAGGAGGATAAAAAAATCCCAAGTTGTAAAAATTGACAGTTCAATTTTGAGTAATGAAGGCCTTATTGATAATAAAAATTTAATTTAGGAAGAAAAAATTAAAATTGGATGTTTAAGAACTCAATTGGATTTTTTAGGGTTTAATTGAATTTATTGACGACTTAATCGCAAGGAAAAATGATTTTTGAGTTCAATTTGGGCTTTAATTGGAAGAAATTAAAGTACGAGGGTTGAATAGCAATTTTGAAAAGCTAGTTTGGTTAAATCAAGAGTATAATTGCATAAATATTAAAGTTTGATAGGCAATTAGGGACTTAATTCAAGAAATTCAATACTAAGGACCAAACCATAAAAGACATGAGACTTTATAGACTGAAATCAACAAAATTAAGGGCCAAATAAAAAAAAAATTGGAAGTTTGTTTATCAATTGGGGAGTCAAAATACACAAATTAATAACCAATGATCGAATTGGAAAAGACATTAGACTTTAGGGCTAACAATTAAGTTTGACAAGGGTGTATACACCAAAATTAGAAATACAAAGATCAAATTGAAATTGGCCAAATCTCAAATTAAAACTCTAAATTTTAGGGTTTAACATAAATAACTTGTCACTCAGATTTAATGAAGGGATTGAATGACACGTCCTTCAGTCATTCTTCATCTTCTTTTGGCAATTTTGGTTGATTAAGTATCTTCAAGTGAATAAATATAGCATCGTCAACCACTTCAAGACTCTAACCACCACCACTCGACTAAAAAACACCTCATTTACAAAGATCAACTACTCCCATCAACCATTCTTGCATTGGCAGATAATAGGATGATTGAGTTGGCATCTTCAAACAAATGAATGTAAAGCAACAAACCTTCAAATTGAGCAAGGTTGGATCTAAACAAAAGGTTTGCATGCCCTCTACCAACTTTAGGTGGTCTCTAATGATGATGACATCGGAGTTGCTCTAACAGTGCTTCGAAAGTGGTCAACTCAGTTAGCCATGACTATGATATCTATTGTGCAAAAACAAATTCTTTTTTTTTTTTCATGTGTTCACACTGCAAACCCTCTTAATGGGTTCTTATCAAGGGCCAAGAACCTTTCTTTCAAGATTAAAAGGCCAGTAACAACTTTTTGCCCTCCAAGTTTAGCAAAACCACAAAAATCCCCCAAAATAAAACCATCATTGCAAAACTAGCAAAGTAAAGAGCTTCCAGCTGTTAAAACTTGTCCAAAACCCTCCCATTTGCATTTAAGGGTCAAACATTAATCAATCATGATCAATACTTGATTGAATCCATAAAACAAACACTAGCAAAACCCTGTAAATACACCTTAGAAATTAAAGCTGATGGGGAGGAGAGGAAATATTAAGAAAAATACTCTAGTTATAAAGGTTCAAGAGCCTAGCACAAGTGTTTTCTTAGCTTTGAAATGGTAGAAATTTGTGGAGGTAAAGTTTTACAAAAGAGAACTAAAAGGCAACAACCACTGTTTAAAGCTTTTAAGATATAAACCTTTTTTGAACTAACATATGATATTTATAAGACACAACTCTAGCTTTTCCTTGCATGTTTCAATAATGTTTTAAACTTGTTTTGGTGATACATTGTGTTAATCTTATATCTTGATCAATGCATGAAAATGTTTTTTCTTTGTTTAATCCTGTTTTAAGTTGGTTGTTACTGTTTACTAGATATTTAGAAAATATTTTGATGTTTGTTTCGCTAAAATGGAATAGTTTTTGGAATCTGACAAATAAACAGTTAACTTTTTTTTTGGGTTTGCTAATGCATGTTCTTAGGTCTTGTTTGAGTCTCATGAAGTGTTATTTTGAATCCTATATTATTGAATATGATTGCTATTTAGATTTGGTAGTTTTGAAAATTGAAATTCCATGCATGTTTTTTATGATTTGTTGTTTTTTGTTGTTTGTTTTGATACAAACATGTGTAAATATAGCAATATAGTTTGTGTAAACCAAAAAAGCTTGGTTTTGAGAGCTAAAAAGCTAGTCTTCAGTTTAGCAGTATACTGAGCATTTTCTGGGTTTGTTGGGTTGGTGTTCTTCATGTTTTTGAAAAGAACATTGTCTTAGCTACGTGATTTTGACATGTTTTGTTTCATTTCTTTACATTTGCATCTTTGTATTACATCATTAGCCAATAATATATGGTTCTTTTGCATCGATAATTTGTATTCCAATGCTTTAATCTTAGGGTTTCAGTTTTGAACTGAAACCTTTTCTAACCAAATTGTGATGATTCATTGATGATTGAAGTAAATGAATGTTAAATTATTGATCCTTGCATGATTTTCAATCTTTATATCCCTCTGGATTTGTTATATTTGCTATGGTTTTCAATTTATGCTTTTTGGGTTCATAAAGAATATTCATCGTTTTCTTCATATTCTTGGTGTTTGATCTATTTTCTTTAAATCTTTTTATGTTTTTTATGTTTAATCTGTTTTGGCTTATTTATTTTGTTTTGGGTTTGTTTTCGAGTTAAACCAAAGATGTTTTGTTTAGTTCATGGTTGAATCAATAATTTTAGGTCAACCTAATTGATTTGGTTTTGGGTTAATTGGGTTAGGTCCTGTTTGGTTTACAACCTTTTTTATAAAAGATTTTTTTGGCTTAAGAGCATGTTAGGCAAACACGTCTGTACACAACCCAAGACGTAAGTTCCTCGATTAAGCTGAAAAGTGAGGATACACATTGTTAAAGTGTTTCCATGCTTCAACACCAGAAGGATGTATCATCACTCCATCCACCGCATCATGTTATTCGTGCTATATCATGTGCTCAACACTCTTTGGTGACATGAATAACCTTTGCAATCTAGGTGTGATTGAGAAGTATCTAAGTTTTTTATATGCTACAAAAGTCTTTCCCATGCTAGTTTTGGATTTGTAACAGGAATGATCACATGTCATGCACATGGTCAGCTTAATATTTTCAAGGTAGTACAACATGCAAAAGTTTGAACACATGTCAATTTTTTTGTATCCTAAATCGAGGGGTTTTGTTATGGACTTAGCAACATAGAAATTCTGTTTCCGCCTGTTCTTTTCAGGTAAAATTCTTCTTGCCCATTCGATAATTCTGTCATAACCAGCCTCACTCAACCCATAATCCGATTTGATGGTGAACACCTGTGCAATGGCCGATAATTTACTATGATTTGTGCAGCCAATCCAAAATGGTTTATCAGAATATTTCAAAAGATCAAAAAACCTGATTGCGTCTGCATTAGGTTCTTCTTCTATGATTGGACATTGACTGGTATTACCTTGATTCATTCTCATAACATCCATAACCATATTCTAGTAAGGATTACTATTGTCATTTACAACTCTATGCACGTTGCTAGCACTAGAAGTTGACCCAACCATTCTTTCTACCATGCTCTCATTACGAACAAATAGTTCTTTATATGCATACCAACACAGGTAATTCTTCATGAACTCTTTATGTAAAACATGCATCGTTACAACATCTGGATGAAGAAAGTTTTTATTTTTATACCTCCTGCATGAACACCTAATACCGCCTCTTTTAATATTTCTCGGAATAGATGTTGTGAAATTAATAAAACTCTGAACCCTATTACAATAATTCATCCTCTGCAATCCTTGGGGTGAATCTCGATACATCCATGAACGATCATTCATGACTTCTATTAAACCTCTATGAAATAATGATGACAACATGTATTAATTAACTATGTTAAGTAAATAAATTTACAAAAATATTGGTTTAGCTCAAGATTATTCAACTTACTTTCAAACTTCTCTTAAATATTCATTATCAATTATCTATGTACATACAAATTTATACACATTAAATTACAGAAATTACAACTCGGTAATAAAATTGATAAAAATTAAAATGAATCCGTTAAACAAACCATTATTTATTTCATCACAACACACCTAAGTAGGTAATTCAACATAAGTTTCAATAATTGACAAACAAATATAATTTTACAAAATTTAAAACAAACCATAACAAGTACAAAATTATAAATCCATACTACAAGTTTATTTGAGAAAAAACAACAAAACAAGTAAACATCCTAACAAAATACATATACTAAAAAAAAATTCAATAATAAAATTGAAATTTTAAAATTATGTTAGAATTAAAAAAAGATAGATTTACTTACTAAAAATAAAAATTCCATGAATACATCAGAACACGGATGATGTGACTATAAAATTTAAAGAAAGATGAGTTGTGTTGAGATGAGGAGGGATGTTTTGGGAGGGGGGCTGGTTGTTTGTAGGGGGTTTTGTTTAGATGAAGGGAGAAGAAGAAGGAGAAATAGGGGAGGTGAGGGTCGAAGACCAGGTCATATATTAAATATTATCGATGGAATTAATGATGGAATGATTATGTCTATAACTCTGTCAGCAATTCTATCGGTGTAGTAGACACATCACTATACGAACATCCCAGTTTGAATCTCACTATAATTCTGTCGGTAAAATCATCCACAAAAACTTCCACATCATCGCACTGCTTTGTTTTTTAAAATTCTTTATATTCCATTTGTGATTTCCTCAGTATATACCGATGAAATGTTTCTGTTAGTATATACTAATGGTTTTAGCGAGGGGATTATATCAATCGGTAAATATCACCACAAAATACTGATAGAAAAAAACTTTTGGCAATTCCATTTATATTCGTTGAATTTCTAGTAATGGCTTAAATTTAGCCATATTCCCAACAAAACTTGAGCAGGTGATGACTCATCCATATGCTAAGGAAGTACTCCAAGCAATAATTACTTGTAAGAACTGATTAATGAATGGTAGGCAGGGCTAGTTGGTGGACAGGATCCAAAACCATCGCCTCCTTGCTTTGGCTATTTACCTCCACCTTCCTATTCTACCATGCAACAACCCTCTAGAACTTTTGTCCTTTGCATATGGTTTCCTTTTCAGATTAATATTTGAATCAATGTCAAAAGACTAGGATTCCAAATGCCATCTTGCAAGTTTCAAGACTATGGTACAATAATAATCTTTTTTCTTTCTTTCTTTCAGTACCCACTCTTTCTTTTTGGGATAATGTATTGTTTTTTATTAAATTTTTTTATGGATTTACCACATATATGTTGATATGGTTCATCCATGAAAAATTCATGAAAAGTCTTTAAATTTTATGCTTGGGTTTGATAGAGAGGCCATTCAGCCAAGATTGTGCTGTTTCTTTGAATCTAGCTTGTGTTTCATTCGGTCACGATGAGTTTTTGGCCTAGGATAGTTTTAGTCAGCCTTGGTTTGTGCATGATGATGAGTTCGGTCCAATCTCTTTGATGGTTCATTCAGCCAAATCATGGCAGCTCATGTATTGGTTTTATTTGGACAGCAAAGTAGGCTTGTTGGAAGCTTGTATCAAGTTTGATTTGGATTATATTAATGAGTATGATTTTGGGTCACATGGAGTCCAAAGTTGGCTTGGGCTAATTAAGATGTTATGATCTTTTTCTTACAAGGATCAACAAAATATTCTTCTAAAATTGAAAGGGAAATTTGTTCATTATTGTCCCTATTATTTAGAAGAATATATAACAACAAATGAGGAAGTTTCGTAGTCTTGCAAGGAAACTAAAAGGGGCTGTCAAATCTGAATCCAAGACCTGAAAGGATTATTTAATGCTAAAGATTTGATTCTCTTAGTCAATGAAGGAAAGTGATGAGTGGCTAAAAGATAAATTAATCTCTAAGAATGTTTCCATGTTTTGAAGAGAAATCCTAATTCTACAAGGAAAAAAGATTTCAGCAATTAAATTCATATTCAGATCAAATTTCCTAGCATCTAAAGGACTTTAAAAGTTGGTTAAGCAATCCTAGACTATATAGGAAGGTGGATCTCAACCAAGAGTTATTTAAACTAGGGAATTAAGATATTTTAACTTATTTTTCTTTCTATTATATGCGGCATGCATCAACAAGATAACTTGTTGTTTTCATTATAAATTCTATGTTTAAGCTAAATTAATATTTTAGTTTCTAGCTAAGATCTAAGGCTTGTATAGATCAGTGTTTGGGCTTAGTAGTAAAAGTTTTGAGTCAATTTTTATAAGTGGATCAATTCAGTCCACAAGGGTAAATCCATTAGGGTTAATGTCTCAAAACTATTTAAACACGTGTAAAGCCTAAATTAAAAAAAAAAACCTGTGATGAATAATACTTTTGAACTTTTAAGTTTTTTTTTTTTTGTTCTTGAACGAATTGAATATGATTTATCAAAGTTTAACTGGTATTGTGACATCATGTGACCTGGGATAGGTTTTTATTGTATCACACTCCTATCAGATATCTTTATACTTTTCAAAATTAGATCTCAATCTTGATTATGAAATATTGCATGACCACGTGATCACAAAGTTCGCATCACATGTTGCTAGTGTCGATCCACCTACTTACATTGAGTGTTCATATATTTGAATTAGTACCATTGGTGCTGAAATCGGAACATTAAAATAAGTGGTTCGCATTGAATCTATTATTTAGTTGTGATGATATCAACTTTTGTTTTTGTTATGTGGTGTGTGAAACTTGTACCAAAATGATTTTGTTGATTTTTTTATTTAACAATAGAAAATACTTTTAAATCAATTTACATATCAATCAATATCAAATTTTATTTAAAAAAAAATAAGAACACGCCTCTCTCATCATAATGGTGCATTCAGAATATATATATATATATATATATATATATATATATATATATATATATATATATATATATATATATATATTTATGTTTAATAAGCATACCAATTCCTTTTTACAGAAACTTTTGCAGAGGCTATCATACCTAATGTCGGCCACCTTTCCTCATGAGGTTGTAGAATCCAATTTCAAGATACAAGAGATTCGCACGAATCCACAACGAGAAAGTAGTATTTCCATGCAAGTTAATTATTAATAATTGTGAGCTGACCCAATTTTCATTGATTGAGTGGATGGAACCATGTACGATATAGATATTTCAAAGAAAGTATACTGGGGGGGGCTCTAGTTATAGGATAATCATTCATTCTTGTGGTTTATTGGAGCCATTAATCAATTTTTAACTAGAAAAATAAGATCTAATGAATTATTGCTTGACTATCGTCAGTGTTCTTTCTCTCTCTCTAATAACAATTTCTGTGGTTCGCTATATTGTGAGAGTGATTATAAGCCTATTGAACAATTTAAAATAAATATTTAATCTCTCGCATTTCAATTGTGGAACAATTAATTAATCTGAACTAAATTTGATCTGATTTAAAAAGGTAGGAGCTGCTGTTTGCTTTATCCCAAAAGGAAGCAAGCAAGTAGCATACTGAAGAATATAGATATGACTAGCCAATCAGTAAGTAGGCAGTTAAAAGATTAGGATTAAATGGTTTGTGTTTTCTGTGGTTTCAAATTCAATTCTTATGATTATTAATATGATAATTATTGGAGGCTTATATAATTATTAACTTTATAGTTCATGAGACTAGTTGAGATATATGCAAGTTAACTCCAAATACCCATGTTAATAAAAAATAAAATAAAAAACATAGATATAACTTAAAACACATTATTTATTTGTCTTCGGAAAGTAATGAATTTCATCTACCATCAACTCAACACAGTGCAACATAGTCATGCTCACCTGCTTTTTTATCAATCATATATAAATAGATGCCAGACAAGGCAAGCATTTGTTCTATGGTAAGTTCCGTTTGGTTGGTTAATTTTAGGGTCGCACATCATATCATATGCTTTTCCATATCTTTTTAGAGATTGCAATTTGAAGATATCCACTAAAAAAAAAAATGTTAGGATATTCTTAAATGCATTGTGCATATGATGTCATTATAAGGACCCCAAAGTAGTTTTATGCATATAAATGCTTGTTAGTAACTTCGGTGGTTCAAACCATAGTTTTAAACTTGACCGATGGGTCGCATCAAAGTACCTTTCTTATGTATGCCTTCGTTAGGAAATCTAAAGAAAAAAGTGTTTTTTTTTTTTTAGAATTAAAATTTTTGAAATTTGATCAGATATTCCTCTTAAATTTGATCAAATTTAATCCACTTCCAATTAAAGAGGCGCAAACGATGTTGCATTTATATTAAAATAAATATAAGTAACAAAAATCGGTTTTGTAGTACGATTTAGATTAAAAACAAATAAAAAACATAAAAATTTAGAATTGAACAAAAATATCATTATAAATAAATAAAAAAAATTAAGTTTATTTTTATATTATTGTTATGAAAATATTCCAATATATAATTAATAAATTTATTTTTTTATCTTTAACTTTTTGTAATATTTTTTTAGTTTTTCCTTTTTTTCCTTTACACCTTTTTTAGGAAAAAATATTTTTTATTCTTTACACTTGAAATATTTATCACTCTACACTGGGTCTATTTATACCGTTTTTATTATTATTATTATCTTTATTCTTTTGTAATTTTTTCTTTTTTTCATTTTTTTTAATTATTATGTAAAACTAAAAGTACATGGTGTTTCACTATAGTAATTTCAACATTATCTCATTTTTCCACCATGTTAAAAATTAATTTAAGATTTGAAATGTCTTTATTAACACATATGATTTTCACTTTATTTTAT
>JACEGQ020000209.1:0-17773 GCA_015852605.2 Populus deltoides | reverse complement strand
AGCGCCTCTTGTCAGCTTGATAGGTGACTAGTTTGACTACTCTTTCTCATATTCCGATCAGCTTTCCAGAGTTTCAACATTGGGGTGCGTCCACACGTTACCTCACTCAACAATTAGCTTCAAATTCTTTTGAATCCAAGTAAAGTAATTATACTTCATCTTTATTATGGAATTTCTTGTAATATAGGAAATGGTGTACTTTCCTTATATAGATTTATCATGCGTTGTATGGTACACAATAACTAATATGTTGCCCTAGTTGTATAAATAGAAGAGATGGTCGAATCAATGCTTTAACTTGGCATCAGAGCAGGAAATATCCTAACAGATTTACGCCTTCCTCCTTCTCCCCTTGCCCGGCACCTCCTCCTGTTCCGCCGATTACAGCTGCAGTATTTTGGTTCTTCACTCTTGCGTTCTCTGCTCCCTCTTCTTCTCCTTGATACTATCTTCCTTCTGGAGCATACTCCAGCAGCATACTGCACTTTTGAAAGCAGTAACATACTCTAGTGAACAAACAACAGTCCCCTCTGCAAAAATAACTCTGCTGCAGATTCATTCCAGCAGCAACTCTCCGTTTCCTCCAGCTTCAACATTGGGGTGCGTCCACACATCACCTCACTCAACAATTAGCTTCAGATTCTTTTGTTAAATTCTTTTGAATCCAAGTAAAGTATTTATACTACATCTTCATTTTGTTGCTGTCTTTGTTTTTTACATGTTACTATTGTTTGAATCTTTTGAAGTAAAACACAGGTTGTTGATATCTATGAAGGGAGACGTGTAGAAATGGCACAACAATGAGAAGCTTTTTCCCCTACAGCGCTCAAAGTGTGTTTGGATAGCATCGTTATGCATGATGCATCTGAGACTATACGAAGAACCGAACAAGTGCAGAATCTTGAGAGGCCATCAATTAATCAAGCTGACGGGCCTCGAGGAGATTCATCCCCACCAAAGGAACTATCATGTCTTGGCCTTGGAAGTTATCATGACCAGCTCTGTTCTCCATCAGTAAAAAAATGATGTCATTATGGATGATGTGCAGAACATAGTTATAGAGAAAACAGAACCAGTAGCTAGCATGTTGGAGTAAAGCAATGCGATGCTTAATAAATTGGCAGGTGATGATGGAAGGATACAATGGGGAGTTCAAGCCATGGAACAAGGTGCAGAGGAAGAGTTAATTTGTTCGCATCCAGAAGCGAAAAGTGGCATTGAATACCCTTTGAAGGATTTATTCAGCATGTTGACAGAAATGTCTCCCCAGGTAAATTATTTATCTTACCATCTTGCTTCTTTTTTTTATCTTACCAACTTGTTTTTAACATGGAACTATTGTTTGAATCTGTGGAGTTAAAATCATTAAAAGTTTCAATCAATTGGTCTTTCTTGGTTTATGTAATCCATGCTTTATAGAGTTCATACTAAATTGATCCTAAACCTATTTTCCTTCCCACATCTCATCAGAACAAGCTAGATTAATGGAGAACAGTAGTGGAAGATTAGTGCAGCCCGACATAAGTGCTAGCTCAACGGGTCAAGCATTTAAACAGAATATAAAGGTGATATGGTCTTGGTTAATGGATGATGAAGTCTCAACCATTGGCATTTACAGAATAGGGGGAGATGATAAAACGACAATGCTGCAACATATCTGCAATGAGCTTCTAGAAAGACGAGACATTTCTCATATTGTTTACTGGGTGAATGTTCCTCAAGGTTTTAGGATTGAAGAATTGCAAGATCTTATTGCTAAATATCTTCATTTAGATCTTTCAAGCAAATACGATGATCTGTCTAGAGCTGTCAAACTGGCAAAAGAACTAGCGAAGAAACAAAAATGAATTCTCATGTTAGATGATTTGTGGAACTCTTTTGAGCCACAAGAAGTGGGGATTCCTATCCCATTGAAAGGATCCAAGCTCATTATGACAACTCGATCAGAAATGGTTTGTCGGCAGATGAATAGCCGAAACAATATAAGAGTGGATACTCTTTCTGATTAAGAATCCTGGACTTTGTTCACGGAGAAGCTTGGACATGACGGACCACTTTCTCCATAAGTGGAATGAATTGTTGTAGATGCTGCAAGGGAATGTGCTGGTTTGCCATTGTGAATTGTTACATTAACAGAAAGTTTTAAGGGAGTGGATGACCCACATGAGTGGAGGATTACATTGAAGAGATTGAAAGAATCAAATTTTTGGGACATGGAAGATCTGATGTTCCATATATTAAGATTGAGTTATGATTGTTTAGATGATTCAGCACAACAATGTTTTGTATATTGTGCATTATTTGATGAACGTCATAAGATTGTAAAGGGGGTGTTGATAGAGTCTTTTATTAAGGAGGGGATAATTAAGGAAATGAGCAGGCAAGCAGCACTTGACAATGGCCACTCAATTCTTGATAGACTAGAAAATGTCTGCTTATTGGAAAGAATTGATGGTGGTAGTGCTGTCAAGATGCATGACTTGCTTAGGGACATGGTCATCCAAATATTGGATGAGTACTCTCTAGTCATGGTACATTTTACTTTCTATCATCCTCCTTTATTTTTTCTGTAGTTTAACCTCTAATTTTATTTTTTTAACGTATTTGTTTTGATTCTTCTAAATCAAAGTGCTATTTGGTTATATTAAAATTAATGACCAAGTTGTAGAATTTGTAGGCAGAATTCCATATTGATCAGGTAGAACTTATTTATTTATGTTGCTTAATGAATAATATAACTCAACTCATATTATAGTTTCTTTCATTTCATTGTTATCTTCAACTACTTATCTTTAAAACAAGGAGAATTTCTTTAAAATATTTATTTTAGATTACGTGACAGGTTATTTTTTCTGAAAATTACTTCAAAATCAATGTTTAATTCAATGTTTATTTGTATCTGCAGGGCTAAAGAAGAAGAAGAGGATGAGATCAGGACAGACTTTGCTGATGACAAACTTAATTCAAGAGATTGCATCTGTAGTTTTTTATCAAGCGGTTATGTATTATATATGGATATGCTCGTCAAAAGAAAAATAATTCAATCAAGATGTGTCATTGTCTTATTATATAGTTTACCTGGACGTGTCTGCCTGCAAAAAGAGGTTCTCCAAGTGTGTATAGTCATGGGTTTGCTTAAGAACTGTTACTTATATTTAAACAATAGAGTTTATGTAGAATACTTCACTGTGTTATTCTTCTCCAACAGGAGGCAATATATAAATACAATTATTCCTAAACATTAGGAGACAAAATAGGAAAATAGAGATTAACAGGAAAGCAATTCGTTCCTATATATATACAAGATTGATCAACTAATCATATCTCTAATATTAATTAGAGAATCAATCTAATATTGTATACAGCTCATGCACACATTATATCAGTGACTAAACTGTAATTTCTTGAAATTCATGGGAGAAATCATAAATTTTCAAAATTCAAGAACTAAACTGAAATTTTATCATCTTCCACATCTAAACAGATGTTCCAGCATTTTAACATGGTTCTTTCAATTTAATTCTTTAATTATTCACTATTTTCGATCAAACATTTTTAAGGTTTTACGCAAAATAAATCAACATACATACATACATATCAATTATTCATAATCTACCTTAAGAGTAAAACATTTGCTCAGCGCTCTACCTCAGATGACAGTTCTACTAATTGAGTAGAACATTTGCTCAATCAAACAGTGAAAACAGGATAAGGAACAGCATACAGAGAAGTAAAGAGTAAGAACATAAACTCAATGGATTATGGAAGGAAATGGCAATGTCATACCGAAGCTGCAGCACGGGTAGTCATTGTCCGTTCGACAGCCACAGGAACAAGAGTAGGTTCCACTGCTGATGTATGTGTAAGACAGGGCTCAAGATCAATGGTTCCACCTCCTTTCTGAAATAAACAAGAAATTAGAAATAACCATGATTGAAGGCATTTCTTGACTAGGATTTTGTAGGACAAAACAACAAGCAGCAAGCAATATTTGTGAAGATGGTAATAGCAATGTCGCTATGACACCCTCAGACATTTCTGAAGGTTCTCAATGAATCGCAGAAAAATGGAGATTAAAACTACAATTGCGAAATTCTTTCCACCACCTTCACGATGCAGCAACGCTCAACACGGTAGCTACAACCAATTCCAGCTCCCCAGGCACGTGAACGAACATTATTTCTCAGCATAGAAATGTAGCCTAATGCACATATCAAAGTTACAGTGTTAAAAGTCCACACAAGTAATGCATGGATGGTAAGGACACACATGCAGAAAGGCAATACTAGCAAGAAAAAGTTAAGAGCGTGTGTCATTTAAGTTTCTCATATAGCTATACACCATCAAAGGAAGTATTGTCATCTTGACAATTGACAAAAGAGCACAGTTCAAGCATGTCGAGTTTTTTAAGAGCTCTAGTTATCTTGTTTGGAACATGTCTTTGCATCCTTGTGATTCACTTGTGCAAATATGGATATGGATTATGCATGACTTTGATGTCAGCAAAATCGATTATACAAGGCCAATCTCAGACACCATTACAAAGTTGACTACGCTTCAACCAAAACCCAAACTACTCTGACCATCTAGGTGATATCATTATTTTCACAAACTTCCAACATAAGAACTTTAAGAAACAACACAAATTTCATTCTGAAGTAAGATGTAGAGACACACAAGTTCAAATGGATAGCTATCTCCAGATTTGAAACATTTACATGAATTATTTGACTGCATGATCATGATGTGAATGTGTTTAGAAATGGCAGCATCATAAAGAAGGCGAGATAGAAGGGGCTTACTATCTTGTGGAGGCAACACTCTGATAGTAGCACATAACTCTTGGATGGCAGGTGGAGGAGGAGAAGCAGTGGGACGGAAGTAGCCTGTATGCATGAGAACTGCAACAAAATTGCAACATCAATATTGTTTCAGTTCACATATAAACAAATTCTACAATTGTTACTGTTCATCATATCACAGCATACCAGCGACAAGATCAGAGTCATTTGTATATATATCTGTCTCCCATAATTGTCCACCTCTTACCTGCACTTAATAAACTTAAAGACCTAAGCATGGGCATACTTATCTAATAGTTAATATCCAAACATGAAGCCATCAAACTATGCAGAGCAGAAATCCTGTAATATTAGAGCTAGCATGTCACATAATTGCTCTTATAGAGGTCTCTTCTCTTCTAATGAAAGTTGACCATCTGACGATTCACAGTAAAAATTTGAACACATCAGAACATAAAAGGCACCCACATATCATACAACTTATCTACCAACAAATTGACCTTAAAATTTAAGAACAGCCATATCTTTCAAAAATTCGGTTTGCAGACACAAAACACACATAAACATATAGAAGGAACCAAACCCCACACAACCGATCTCATCATTCAATTCCAAACCTTCCAAAACTTTCAGATAAAGGCTAGTTAAATTCACGTAATCAAACTAATAAGAATCAGACTATGAAGAAACCCTTATTCAGACAATGTGGAAAGGTTTGAAACTTTTTAAGGAAGCTAATGGAAATTCCATTGGTTGTTAGAACCTTACTATTCACAATTCAAATATTTCGATTCATTGAATATTACAAGCAACTAAAACAATAAATTAAAAATAGTAATTTATTGTTGAATTTTTTCAACAGATAGAGTTCATGGACGACAAACCTTTGGTAAATCAAACTTAAACCAATTAAAAATTAAATTTTCATAATAGAAAGGGAAGTGACAACAGCAATTTTCATATTAGAAGAATTATTACTTTTTATTAAACCCAGGAGATCTGGTAGTTTCAGTAGTTAGATGATAGCTTTAGAAGTATTATAACTTCTTGTGTCATTACAATGATCACAAAATAGCAATATGTTGAATTTTTTCAACCTTTTAAACTTCTGAGTCTTTGAATGACTTGGAACTAATAAATTAAATGAGCTGATACATTTTAGGTTTAATAACTTAGCATTTTTTATTTTTTTTAGAAGCATGCAGTATGTAATCATCCTTGGATAATACTGGCAATTAAAAGTTCTGACCCCAATGCATCCTTAGAATTTCCCACAAGCTCCCACACAAAGAGACAATCAATATCTTGTGGTAAGATAGAAAGGCATGGTGAAACAAACAACAATCAGATGACGTAATGGGGAGTCCACAGCTCAAAGAGAATATCAATAACTATACCCTCACCTCTGACCCCCTTAGCATTTGTGCAAGCCCCATGGAGCCAAGAGATATACAATTCCAAGATAGTTTAAGAACACATTAAAAAGGAAAGAAAAAAGACACATGAGAGAAGAAATAAATTATATGATGAAAACAAGCAAAAGTGTTAAATATTACAAACAGCAGCATGCTTACTTGGCGATTTGTAGCAGTAATATGTTCTGCTGGTATTCGAATTTCAAGAGTGGGGCCCTTATGACTGCTTTCACTATTTTTATCAGATTGAGATGTTTCATACTCCTTCCATAATTTTATCAGCTCTTGCATGCATTCACTAACTTTATAAATGACAGAAGATACCTCAGATTTGCCTGGAGCACCAGAAGGTAAATTCAATAGCCATAAAAAGAAAATCAAGTAACTTGTGAACTACGATGTTATCAAGTTATTATTTTATCATCCATCAGCAAGCTCTAATATGTTTACTAATAGAAGTAATTTATGACACAGAGAACACAAATTTTTGACACAAGCCACACATTTGTTATGACAAAGAAACCTAAAAAAGGCCCAGAAACTACCAATTAATAGAAGCTCAAGAAAATATTATACAGCACAATGAAGAAAAGAAAGGGAAAAGGGAAAAGGGAAATATGAAAGCTAACACCTCATTCTGGCATATCCAATGCATTAGGAGAGTGGAAAAAGAAAGAAGTTAAAATAATAATCTAATTAAGCAGTGATAGCTAATAATTTCAGTTTAAGCATTCCAATCACTACTCTGAAGGAGATCCCTATCACTACTCTGAAGGAGATCCCTTCATGCAACCCATTAGACAGAGCGCATACGAATAAATTTCCAGCTTTGTAAAATGGAAATGGCAGCTTACCTTGACATCTGCAAGATATAAAGGAACTTGGTTATGATGAATTTAGACTATAGTTTACTCTTGAATTATTAAAGTGGAATGATGCTCAATTTAACCAATCTAAGAGAACAAACATGCTAAAGAATTCATGACAATGGAAAATTTGGTTAAAGGTTTCAGCAACAATAAAAGTAATTTTATCTTTAGAAACTATCATTGTAGGATAAATCTCAGGACACTTAGCTCCAATAATAGCAGTTTCCACTTTCATATCAAATATTTTAAAGCAAGTTTCCACCACGGTAATCGTCAATAATCCAAAATCAATCATATGGATAACATACTTTCAGTTAAAACAGCAATTAAGAAGAATTGAAGAACATACCCCTCAAAGTCCTGAGTATGGGACCTAAAACGGGGTTCACAATTTGCCACTTGCGGGCTGCCCCTAGGCCGAAGCATCCTCTTGCGCTGCTGGACTCCATAGTTAAAAACTCCTCTTTCCCTTTCAGTTGCAATTTCAACATCTGCACATCCATCATCAGATTCTTTCCCACACATCGTGCTACCCTTCTCAGGTCTATCTCCTTCTATGCCGGCTTCTCTTTCTTTCTTTTATCTTTAGCTTCTTTATCGACATTTTTCCAGTTATCAAAATCTTTCTGTTTCTTTGGCTCCAAAGCTGGATTTTCCTGTTCTGAAATTCTGACATATCCATCCAAAGACTCCTTTTCATTGTGCAAACGCTCCTTTTCAGCTCCAGTTCCTGATTCTATTTTCATGTGGTCCTTCTCCCTCTCTTTTAACCTTTCCCTGTCTTTTGACAGATCCTTCCTCTCCCACTCCCACCTCTCTCCTTCTCTCTCTTCCTTCACCGACTCTTTTCCTTCAGCACTACTGTTGCCTACTTGCATACTTCCCCTTCGGTCACTTCTTCCCTTATCTCTATCTCCCCATTCACGGTGCTTCAAATCTTTCCTCTTCCTATCCTTGTCTTTAAATCTATCCTCACCTTTCAATTCAACTTTATTTTCTCCAACTGCCTCATGAACTTTGGCATGATCCCTCTCCTCAATACTGACACCTTCCTTTCCAATCTCAACAGGGCCTTGGGAATTTCCACGTGATATATGCCACGGATCCACATGTACACCTGCAGATTCCAAACATCTCTTTCCCCTATGGTATTCTTTTGGTTCCTTCCAATTCACCTGACTACTTGGAGGACCAAAACCATCCTTTTCTATCTTCATGTCATTCTTCGGCTCAATATGAGCTTCTCTGTCATGCTTTACTTCCTTATTGTCATCCCCTCTACTCTCAAACCTCACATCCTTTTCATTTTTATACAAGGCCAATCTCAGACACCATTACAAAGTTGACTACGCTTCAACCAAAACCCAAACTACCCTGACCATCTAGGTGATATAATTATTTTCACAAACTTCCAACATAAGAACTTTAAGAAACAACACAAATTTCATTCTGAAGTAAGATGTAGAGACACACAAGTTCAAATGGATAGCTGTCTCCAGATTTGTAACATTTACATGAATTATTTGACTGCATGATCATGATGTGAATGTGTTTAGAAATGGCAGCATCATAAAGAGAGCGAGATAGAAGGGGCTTACTATCTTGTGAAGGCAACACTCTGATAGTAGCACATAGTTCTTTGATAAGCTATTCTAAATACATCATTTGAAGCTAGCATTGCTGTTAGTAGACCGGTTGTTCACCATGAAAGTCCAATTAAATTTCCCTATAACACCCAGTAATGCCTACTTACAACAATGTCAGGTGGCCATGTCAGGGTTATGCAAATCAAACACCCACGATAGTTTAGTTCTATAGAGAATCCCCATCTTTTCTGCTACCGCTTATTCCTTCTTACCTCCACCTGGGTTGGAGCTACAACTTCATAGCTATACATTAGGCTCCCTGGGTGCCTAAAATAACATCTCTTTATTCATATACATCACCTAATCTTATAGTGTGAGATCACCATCCATTTGATAACCTTCCATAAGAACTGCAACAGGAGTATTTCCTCTGATCTATCAACTAAACCAAACCCAAACTAGCCTTAAACTCGACAGCTTCGTTCCCTTCGTAATAGAATACCCAATACTTACTCATAGTATATGAAAATCATGACTATTACACAAAAACCAAATAAAAGCAGCCTCAAATTCATAAATTAAAACGGGGCAAAAAAAGAATCAATAAAGCAAGTTGACTTACATCAACAGAGCCTTTCTTGGCAACATTAGTCCAATCCTTAGCAGCCACACCAGTCTTCCAATCAAAATCAATATTCAAAGTCACTGCTGGCTTATGATCCGCCGCCCAAAAACACGCCATGTAATCCCCTGCCTCTGACGCCGTCAACGCAAACTGCCCTGATTCCACAAGCTCTGAATGATGATAATTATTCCCATAACTCGATGTCACCTACACCAGTAAAAAAAAAATTACAGGTAGCCACAAAAAATTTGTAAAGGAGATCAGGGGTCTTTTTAAATAATCTTACCCTGACAGTGAGTTTATACGAGTCGGGCAAGGGCTGGCCATCATGGGGGTTAACAATACTGTACTTTCCAACAGTCATAGAATTGCTTTTGATGTCTTCTGCTATGCATTTCGTGTTTCCTGATTCTAGCTCGAAACGAATTGATTTGGATGTAGAGGATAAAATCGCAATCACAGTTGTTATTAGGAGGAGATAAAGGTTGAATCTTGACATAATGGTGGTGGTAGATTGCGAGCTGAGATTGTTTTATAAACTCTTGGATGGACAATTTTTTTCTCTCTCTCGTTCTCTTTAGGTTTGCTTTGAGGCGAATCGGTATCAGTTTTGCTAGCAAGAGGAGGAGGTCCGAACAGCGATTGAATTATTGACAGCTGGTAGTATTTGATTGGTTGAGACACGTAACTATACAGAATAAATAAATAAAACTGTCTGGTTAGCACATTTGTGTTTAATAGCTGTAAAGCCCTGCGCTGTGAACATGTTGGGCTTCTCCCTCTGTACCAAACCAAATTGGACTGGATTTACAAAACGGAGCTCATGATCCCTCTCCTCAATACTGACGACTTCCTTTCCAATCTCAACAGGGCCTTGGGAATTTCCACGTGATATATGCCAAGGATCCACATGTACACCTGCAGATTCCAAACATCTCTTTCCCCTATGGTATTCTTTGGGTTCCTTCCAATTCACCTGACTACTTGGAGGACCAAAACCATCCTTTTCTATCTTCATGTCATTCTTCGGCTCAATATGAGCTTCTCTGTCATGCTTTACTTCCTTATTGTCATCCCCTCTACTCTCAAACCTCACATCCTTTTCATTTTTAACACTTTGTGAATCCCTCCTTGCCTCTCCATACATCTCTTTTGCATCAGTCCTTGGGTCACGGTTTTCAATCCGGTAGTCTCTGCTGTCCTTGGAATCCCTTGATTCAGGCCTGCTTTCAGGAGCAACATTAAAATGAGAATCCATGTGTGATTCATTTGAAGATGGTGGCATTCGATACATCGAATGCAAAGGTGATCTTCTATCTACATCTCGAGATTCAGTTCTGGGAATCTTAGCCACCCTAACATCCGGACCCATCTCATATGGTAGATGGTACTCATTTGAAACCCCTGATGTCAGCTTAGAATACGAACCTGTATCTTCATGAGGAGGGAATTTCAAAGAAGAAGAATGACAACCCTCTTCATGCGATCTTTTAGCAGGAGCACCACTCATACTCTATATCAACAACTTAACCTAATAAGAAATCAAAAAACAAAACAATAATCCTCTAATAAAACGAGCATTCACCCCCCCCCCCCACCATCACAAAAACAAGAATTAACCTTTTTTCCAACCAACCGAAACCCTCCAAATCCAAGTACAAAAAAAAAAGATTTAAACTAAAAAACACCAAAATGGAGTCAGCAATGCTCGATATAGACTGCTTCAAAAACTTGAAACAATAAAACTATACATAAAATAGTAAACTTTAAAAATTCAACAATCGACAATGGCAAAAAGTTTCAAACTTTCACACTCTCACGAATCATAAACTTGAAATTGAAACTCCTCCTCTCACAAATTACAATGAGAGGAGAATAAATCAACAAGACTTTCAAAATGGACCACCTTTCTCTCTAAAAAACTTAGGCTTTGAATTCTAAACACAGATCTTCGATAGAGCAATCTTTTTATGGAAACCAAAAAAAAACCCGAAACATAAACCAAAAAAATTACTCAAAAACATTGAAATGGCAAAACTAAGAGAGGGTTTAGTTAGTTTCTTTACCTTTGTTGTTGCTGTTGCCTGTGTCAATTCCCTGTCTGCTTCTTTCCTTCTTTCTGTGTCTTTCTCCACTTTTGCTCTGTTTTTTGCTTTTCTACTGTACGCTAAGCTAGCTGAAGGTAAGCCGAATCCAACGCTTGCCTATTGGGCTCACACTTATTTTATTCATTTACAGCCCATAGAAACAAAAGTCCATTTTATAATACGAGGAATAAACAAAAGGCCCAAGAGTCGGGTCATAAATTAGCCACCTGTACCAGATCAATTCAAAATAGTATATTTTAAGATTTTTTAAAAACATTAAATAATTTCGTTTTCAAAATATAAAATAAAATAAAATAATATTTAATTCTAAATTTGACACGGCCAAATACTAGATCAACAAGAAACTAGATTGATTGGTTAAGTCAGATTTATAATATTAGAAAAAATAGTTATAAATTCAGTTTAATTCATTTTTAATCAGGATGGGTTATTATTCTATCATATTCTTAGTTGAATGATGTATGACTTCTTACTTTTACTTGTTCTTACTTTCCTACAAATTAAGGTTAATTTCAATTATTTTATATTTTTATTTGAAATGATTCATATGTGATGATTTGAGTTTATCATTTTTAGTTTGGTTCGATTTTTATCAAAAAAAAAAAGTAACCAAACTGATTTTTTTAAAAACAAAACTGGTTCAAACCGACATTTTTGTTCGGTTTTTTAAATCAAAAACAGGTTCAAACTGGTTTGACTCGGTTTTTTCGATTTTGCTTGGTTTTTTTCGGTTTGACTCGGTTTTTTCAGTTTGGCTCAGTTTTTTTCTCGTTCGGCTTGGTTTTTTTTCGATTTAGGTTCGATTCGGTTTCAGGCTTATAAAACTGAAATTGAACCGAATCGGTCGATTTTTTCAAAATTTTAATCGGTTTAATTGATTTTTTTCACGATTTTGTTTTTTCGATTATTTTTTTTCCGATTTTCTCGGTTTAATCAGTATTTTGATTTTTTTGTTACCCCGAATAATATTTTGGAATTGAATATAAAATAGGATTCCAACTTTGAAATATTTTAGTATTAGAATGAAACTAAGAATACAAACAAATCACTCAATAATTAATTCAAATCAATACAGTGGCAAATCTTGTAACTAATTAATAAATAAATTATATTTTTGCTATATTTATCTAATGATTTTTTTTTAATGTAATTTGATGGGTTTTTTAACATTATTCATGTGGATGATAATTTCACTTGACTTGAAAGGTATCCAGTTTCATTTAAGTTGATTGTATGAGACTTTGAGTGACTGTTCTTGGTCTCATCTTATTTTTAAAATTTTTATTTTTTATATTTTTTTATTATACATGTTATAGTTTTAAATCTTGGATTAATTTTAACAAATTAACCCAAACCTTGATAACATGAGATCTGAATAAATCCAGATTAAAAAAAAAATCTAGTCAAAAGATGATCAACTAGATGATAAATTATTTTAATTAAAAAAAATAGAATTTACTCAAGTCAAATCTCTAATATATGACTTACCGATTCGATTTTAAAACTATGAAAAAAAAAAAAAAGAAGAAGAAGAAGAAGAAGAAGAAACTCTTAACGCATCACTCCAAAATTGATCTGAAATCGATGTAGCAGTGTCGTAAATAATTAGAAATCAATGGCACTTTCATTATATCAATCCAACAAGATACTCATTGAATTTTAATATTTGATTGGCCTTTTTAGCATTCCATACGAGTCAACAACGCTAAGAACACCCAAGGAAAACTAACCCAGCCGAGTGAAGATCTGTACAGTTGTTGTAAAGTAAATAATCGCAAAATCGGTGGCATTTTCACCGTTGTGTCTATTGGGCAAGGTTTTTTGTTGGCCCAACAAAACTAAACTAAACTAATTTTTTGTTGGATTGATCGCCCTTCTTGTATTGGGCTTGATCCATTACTATCTGGCCCAACAAAACAAAACCTTACTGAAACCCAGAGTCAAAACCAAAGTCACAGTAATTTTATTATACTCAAAAAATATAATTAGTGGTTAATAGTAGGGAGTAATTTGAAAACTCAATACATAATGCCTGCCGTTTGTTCTGCCTTGTAGTCTTATTAGTAGGGAGTAGTTTGAAATTGGAACCATAGCAAAGTACTGACCTGTAGATATCTCTGCTAAGATTTTGGCTAGCTTGACTCGGCCTTTCCTTGTGAGCCATCCATCTGCCATGTAAAGCAATCCTAGCCGTCCCTTAGAGAAACTCTGAATTAACACCCCTCTCAGCCTCAACCCGATCAATAGCCTTCTTTCCCAATTCCTCTTTCAATTTTGTTTTGCAGACCCATTTCCATGCTAGAACCCTAGCTTGCTACATTCCACCCCTCTTAAAAAACCTTCATGGTGAGGGTAAAGGTCACTCGTTCATTGCTAACTAATTACTTTAAAAGTTTATAATTACTTAAATATATCATAAAACTGACCTTATACCCTTTCACAAATCCAAATGTAAAAGAAGCCCTAAATATCAAATAATTTGAACTGACACCGTAATTAGTATCTGATTGCAGATCAACTCTGCAAGATGAGGTTGATAAATCCACATGGGAGTTTTTGAATCACCAGCAGAGTTTACCCTAAGTTGGCTGTGCATGAAGAAGCTCTCTTGTTCATGTTTAACCATGGAAATCTGAGCGTAACGATTTCAAGGCTGAATGCTCGGAGCGATTATTTATTTTTATTTTAAATTAATTTTGTTTATTTTAATATAATAATATAAAAAATAAATTTTAAAAAATAAAAAATATATATATTATTTTAATAAAACACCCATTACTCTGGATTACTTTGTGCATTTCCACAGTCATTCTAAATTATATAATTACCTTCCTGTTTTCAAAGTTTCAACAACAAATGGGTTGACAAGTAACAGGTACCGATTGACATGGAATATTCAACAGCTTGTTACTGGAATGTATTAACAAGTGTTTGTGCTAAAATAATAAATATAATTTTTAATCCATAGTTAGGTTACAATGAAATTTAAAAAACTCGAAGAAAGTTCAGATTACTGTGCAGATTAAATCTTGAAGTTGTTTTTCAATTTTATTTTTATTTTTTAATTAGTTAGGTCCGTCTTGTTAATATGTAAATAGTTTAATATGTTATTTTTAGAACAAATTAATTGTTCAATAATTTATTACAATATTTATTTTTCATTGTACTAATATTAAAAATAATTATTAAAAATATATAAATATATTATTTTGATACATTTCCGAGTAAAAAACACTTTAAAAAACAACCACAATCACACTTCCAATCACACTTCTGAGTTCTATGATATATGAGAAACAAAATTTTAAACAAACTTTAAAAAAAAATTTGATTAAAAATCAAATTTAAAAGTAGATAATTATTATTATCTTGATTCTTGATGATCTTTTTAAACTAAAGATTATAAAAGAATGGCAAAAACATATATTATAGTTCTTAATTTTTTTACAAGTTAACAAATTACATCTTTAATCAAAATCAATCTCTAATCTTTTAATTTTAAATTATAACCCTTTTAAAATTAAATTAAATACAATGGATTAAAATTAAGTTATAATAATATTTATATTAAAAATAAATTTAAAAAATAAAAAAAATATATTATTTTATTATATTTTTAAATAAAAAATTACTTTAAAAAATAAACACTTTCTGTGCTACTATTAATTCATTTGCTTTTCTTTACCACCTTTTCTAAAACATTCTCCTAACTCACCTTCTTTCTAAAACACTTGGAGAACTGCTTTTCGAAGGGAAACCAAATATATCTTTTTTACCTCTTTGTTTTTCTGTTTATTGCTTGATTCTTTCAATTAAAACAGCCTTCAATTAAAACAGCATGCTGGTTATCAAATTAGTAACTAATTGGATTCGTTCTATTATTTATTTGCTAAAGTTCAATTTATAAAAGTAAATAAAATTACGAGAAAAATCGTATACTATAACGTTTAATCTCTTTCACACTCTCTGTGCTATCATTTTATTTATTTATTTATTTTCCATGATCACCACCATTTCTAAACTATTTTTCTCTCTCAAATCTGTGACAATAACCTATTTTTGAAGGCAACACGTCAAGGTAAATTATATATCTTTTTTTGTTTTATTTTTTTTATTGCTTGATTCTTCCAAGTAAAACATAGTTAATTAAATTAGTTACTAAGTTTGGTATTGTTTGCTTCTTATTCAATTAAGATTTTTTTATAATAGGAATTCATGATCCATAAATATTTAAAGGATTTGTTCTGGTATTTCCTTACCAATTACGATTTTAGGCTACTCTCTCTGTATATATATCTTGCAATAAGTTAAAAGTGTTTATAAAGGCAAAAAAAGGGTTGGATTCAGTTGTACTTTTATTCTATTTTTCATTACAAGCGTTGATTAATTTATTACATGTAAAAAAAAATTTACAGTTATTTTGAGCTATGCAATTACCTCCCTATTTTCAAAGTAGGGAGGTAATTGCATACTGTCTTTTCAAAACCACAATGCAAATCGCATGTGTTTTCTTTTTTTTTATTTAGGTTTGATAATCTTAATCTTTAATCAAAATTAATCTCTAAACTTTTAATTTTAAATTATAACCTTTTTAAAAGTAAATTAAATACAATTGATTAAAATTAGGTTATAATAATATTGATATTAAAAATGAATTTGAAAAAATAAAAAAATATTATTTTAATATATTTTAAAATAAAAAATATTTTAAAAAATAATATATGTTAACACAACCACGAACGAACGGCAGTTTAAATCTCTCAGACACTGTCTATGCTGCCATTAATTCATTTGCTTTTCCCCACCATTTTTTCTAAAACATTCTCCTATCTCAGCTTTAAATTATTGTTGGGTGGTATGCCTTACCAATTACGATTTTGGGCTACTCTCTCTGTATATATATCTCGCAATAAGTTAAAAGTGTTTATAAACGCAAAAAAAGGGGTTAGATTCAGTTGTATTTTTATTCTATTTTTCATTACAAGTTTTGATTAATTTGTTACATGTAAAAAAAGGGTGGGACCACAATTTTTTTAAATTTTTTTAATGTTTTAATGTGATAATGTAATGATAAAGAAAAATACTTTGATATATTTTTAAATAATATTTTTTTTAACAAAAAACACCATCCATCTTAATTCTAAATACCAACTTAATACGGTAAAAATTCACATGTTGCTATAAAAACTATTTTTCTTGTTAGAATGTGGTTGCGGTTGCTTTTTAAAGTGTTTTTTATTTTAAAATATATTAAAATAATATTTTTTTATTTTAAAAAAATTATTTTTGACATCAGCACATCAAAATTATTTAAAAACATTAAAAAATATTAATTTAAAAAAATAAAAAAATAATAATTTTTTTTCAAAAACAAACAAGGATTTAATAGCCAACCACAATTGTCACCATTCAATTTATAACCTGTTTTTATAGGTACTAGTGTGTCTATTTTTGTATTTAGATACATTTATTTTTATATTTTAAAAGTGATTTTAAAAAATATAAAATTATTTTATTTTTATCTTTAATTTTTTAGTATTTTTATATTATTTTAATATGCAATTTCATATAAAAAATATTTTAAAAAGAAATTATTATTATATTATTATAATAGAAGTAGACTATTTCTTCAATTTATGCATGTATGGTTTTTTTTTTTTTCGTACACCTTGTTTCGTTTTTTTTTCAAAGTGTACGAAATGAATAATCACCGGATTTTTAATTTAATGCATAGAAAACATTAGCCCGGAGATATTTCATCATGGTGAACCACGAGACTACAACACTTCATTCACTATATAAAACCTTAACATGTCTCTTGCCCATGTTCTACCTGCTCTTTTAAAGTGCAAAGACAATTCAGAGAGGATACGCAAAAGCACAAAAAACTTCACCACTGAACTTGCGGACAATAAGAACATCAACTTGAATTTTTTAAAAAAAAATAAACGAGGGCAACGGTTGAGAGGCATATGTTAGGGCCAGTAGTTTTTTTTTTTTTTTTTTTTGTTCTTATGAGACTTTTTTGGAACTTGCATATAGACTGACCATCTTGATGCAAGGTTCTACATCACCTATGGTGATTCAATTTTTCCTCAGTGTTTGGTGATAGTCGTTTCTCAACTGTTAATGCTTTTCTAACAACACCTGGTGCGTGAACTGTTTCTCAATAGTTGTGGCTTTTGACAAACCTTTGTCAATGGTTGTAGATCTTGAAGAGCCGTCTTTCAACAATTATGGATTTCAAAGAGTCATTTCTCAACGGTTGAGAGGAGCTTGAAGAATCATCAAGTTTGACGACTTAGAACCTCCTATCAAACACAAGATAATCTTTCTTTTTTTACACTTTTGATCCAGGTATGTTCTTA